>JANHFX010010376.1:37045-50546 GCA_027560015.1 Chloroceryle amazona | reverse complement strand
TTTCCTCTCCTTTCCTCTCCTTTCCTCTCCTTTCCTCTCCTTTCCTCTCCTTTCCTCTCCTTTCCTCTCCTTTCCTTCCTTCCTTTCCTCTGGGGTTCTGGGGGGACCTTATAGTGGCCTTCCAGTACCTAAAGGGGGCATGGGGAGGGACATATTTACAGGGGCATGTGGCAATAGGAAAAGGGGCGGTGGTTTTAAACTAGAGAAGGGTAGATGTAGGTTGGACATTAGGAAGAAGTTCTTTACTATGAGGGTGATAGAACATGGGAACAGGTTTCCCAGGGAGGTGGTGGAGGCCCCATCCCTGGAGACATTCAAGGTCAGGCTTCTTAAGGCTCTAAGCACATGATCTGATTGAGGATGTCCCTGCTTATGTCACGGGGAGTTGGACTAGATATCCTTTGCAATCCAAGGCATTCTGTGATCCTGTGATTCGATGGTTCTATGTTTCTACAATTCTGCTTCAATTCTATTTGTTATGTTGCTTCACATAAACTACACACTTTAAAAAACAAAACAAAACAAAGCAAAACCAAAGCCAAAACCAACCAACCAAAAAAAACCAAAACCAAAACCACCACCACCAACAACAAAAAAACCCCAACAAAAACTGGTGAAAATACTACATGAATTTTGGCCATAATTTTGCTTGAAAATATCTTAACTAGACACATGTATCTGGAACAAGAGGAGGCCCTGAACTTCATTTAACCAGGTACTGTTCCGCTATCCAGCAGTGATTTACTGCTCCTAGCTCATGACATTATTTTTGTAAATTAGAAATGTTCTTTTTGATTTCCAGTTCCTCTTGTCTACATAAAATCCCAGTCAGTCACCTAGAGGTGAAAGATTCCTTACCTAGTCAGAACTGCGCATTGACATCAATTAATCAGTGGAAGGACCTTTAACCAGGTCACTGTGAAGCTTAAAATAATGAATATTCATGAGTACCAATGTAAATCTAACCCTGCAAAATATGTTTGGGAAGACTTTTAATGAAGTTGCAATCAGCTGTATCATCTGTCATTTTTTAGATCAACTATACATGGATCACAGTTCAAATTATTGCTATTCTCTGTCCTGTCTCTTGAAGTCTCCAGTTACAGATACGCTACTGATAGACTGGAATCCTCCTGCAATAATTAGTTTTTCTTTTAAGGACCATGTATTACCCTTCAGGTTTAAATTGTCTGAGGATGGCTGCAATCCATCTAATGACTGTTATCAATCTCTTCACAGTTGCAGTGGGTTAATAAAGAGTAACATGATGAAATATGAAGCATAGTTACAGCCAGTGAGTGTATTACAAGCTCATCTTCAAGCAATCAACAATGAACTAATGAAAAATTACTCTCTAGAGTATGCCTTAAGCTCATCTAGGCAGCCTTCCTTTAATTTTTCTGTTGCAACTTATTCTGCAAATTATGTTCTTTGAGTAACACAAAGCAGTATGAGAGGAAGTGTCTGCCACAATTCCCTTCTGAAGCTCTTCTTGGATCAGTTTGTCAGAATGACAGACTCAGTTTAGACTCTTCTGCAAATGAGGAGATAAACTAAGCATCTGTAGGATTTCCAGTGAAATAGATGTCACAAGTTGTCTGATGGAATTTAATCTGCTTCATAATTGATAATTGTAACTGTGAGGCAATTTGTAATCTGATTGAAACAAATGGAACAGCAATATGCCTTGTGTCCAGGAAGGCCAATGGTATCCTGGGTTGCATGGAGAAGAGTGTGCCCATTAGGCTGAGGGTCGAGGTCCCCTCTACTCTGCACTAGTGGGACCGTATCTGCAGTATTGTGTTCTGTTCTGGTGTCCCCAGTTCAAGAGGGACAGGAAAATACTTGAGAGAGTCCAACAGAGAGCTACGAAAATTATGAGAAGACTGGAACATCTCTCTTATGAGGAAAGGCTGAGAGACGTGGGCCTGTTTAGCCTGGAGAGGAGAATACTAAGAGGGGATGTTATTAATGTACAAATACCTCAAGTAGAAGGGGCCAGTGTCTTTTCAGTTGTGCCTTGTGATAGGACAAGAGGTAATGGTAGCAAGGTGAAACACAAAGTTCCACCTCAAAATTAGGAACTTCTTCACTGTGAGAGTGCCAGAGCCCTAGAATAAGCTGCCCAGAGAGGTTGTGGAGTCTCATTCTCTAGAGACTTTCAAGACCCACCTGGATCAGTTCCTGTGTGGCCTGCCCTGGGTGTTCCCGCTTTGGGAGGGGGATTGGACTTGATGAGCTCCAGAGGTCCCTTCCAGTCCCTACAATTCTATGATTATATGATAAGAAAGAGTTAATGGAATGACCACTCTTTCCCTGCACCTTCATTACTTACTTCACTGTGATTCCAGAGCTAACTAGTGGCAGGTCTCCTAAAAGACTGCAGCCCAACCAGACACAAAGGGTCAGCCTGGCACTTGGCCTGAAAAATATCCCAGGCAGGAGGAGATTAGAGCCACATATTATCATACTTTTCTATGAGAGATGATGGGAGACAGAGAAATTAAAATCACCATTTGGCTGCCTGTCCCAGACCCCTTTGATCTGCCCCTGAAGAAAAGCCTAGGTTTGGATTCTCTCTTTCTCTCCCAGGGGTGGAGGGTAACAATCCCAACACGAAGTAAACATCACATGGGAGAAAACCTCAAAACTGTACATGGATTTAGAGGCTTTTGTGGTTTTTATTGTTGGTTTTGTTTGTTTTTTTTTTAAACCCAGAAGCAGAGAGATCAGAGAAAGCTGCAGGTTTTTAGATGGTGCTATGGGAGAGGTGGGCACCAGGGGGTGCAATGACCACTGTCTGTAGCTCTGAGAACTCCAAGATGCAATTAACAGCCTTTCTCCATGTAGGTTAAACAGAGGAGAGATTGTTCTGTGAGCTATGTTGTAACAAAACAATCTCTGTAACAATTGCGTAGCCAACAATACACTTAGAGAGGTATTATTATTATTATATAACTTCAAGCATACTCTTCAGAGTATCTGGCAACATGAGTTGGACTGAAAAGCCAGAAGATCTGGGAGACGTTCTGAAACATCATAGTAAATTCTTACACTTAAATTGTTTGCCTCTGTAATTGTTCACAGCAGAAGTAAGCTATGCACTGGAACTGTTGAACACGTGCATGATGGTAGAATAAAATTAATTGTTAAAGGTTCTTAAATATATTTTCATATTAAATAATATAGAATTATTCTTCAGTCTTGTTATAAATTTCCTGAAGTGAAAAATCCTTTCACTTTATTCTCATGATACAGCTTTCCATGCAAAATCAGTTCTGATGATAATGCTAGCACTTAGTTGATCTCAGAAGTCTGTTCCGTTGTGTTTCTGAAGTCAATCCCTTATTACTTGTCAATAAAAATTCATATACAATGTATGAAAAGCTTGTGGATAAATAGCTCAGTGTACAGTTTTGTATCTCTTATTATGGAAATTGCTGTGATCATTTAGATGTGAGATTTGGGACCTTTTAGTAAGCAACAGAATTTATGCAGAATAAATGAAAGAAAATATTGATAGGTAAACTTGGTTCAGCAAAATGAGAACAGTGAGAAGCAAGACCATTTAATTAAAAAGCTAATAGTAAAGGACATCTGTTTGTGGAAAAACACACAAAACAAATTGAAGAGAATTTGAACAATAAATACTGACAGACAAATTAGGTAATAAATGGGTTGAAAGGATTTGTGTTACTTATCTTGATCTAAAGAAGCAATTACATAATTGTAATTGACCACAGTTTAACCCATTTGCAGTTCACTGTTCAGTGAACATTTTTAAGATACTTAATTTCAGTTGTAAAGCAAAAGGAGATAAATGTGATACAGCTTGCCTTTGTGATATCTGAAGCATAAAATATCTGTCTTCAACCTATAACCTCTTAAAAATAGAGTTAATGGAAGTGAACATGGTGCCATTCATTAGCATGTCAATGGTGATTCTCTAACAATGTGCAATGGAATTACTGTGGTGGTAATTGAGACATTAAAAAAAGACAGATGCTAAGTTTGTTTCTAGGCTCTTATAACCCTTTAGCAGTTAAATTTCAATGAGCTAACTTAACACAGCTGTAGCAAAAATTAACAAATGAGAATATTTTTCTGTAAGATTGCCTTTCTCTAAACAAATTAATATTTTTAAAGGGACAGATTTTCAGTGCAGACTCTGCTTGGTTGATGCCATTTCAGTATTGTTAAATGGGCTAAAGGCTGACCTAAAGGGGCTAATCAGGATTCCCATAAACAGGATGAATGAGACATAGCTGGGAGAGGTTGTTAGATGCTGTAGATACAGTGTATTCTCTTCCCGAAAAGTATGGGAAGTGGGAGAATGTGCCAGGGCTAAACCTTTAATTAAACAGCAGGTTCAGCTGCAAGCAAGCAGGAACAGAGAGGTAGAGACACACACATGGAAGAGAGAACAGAGGTTTTCAGTTTGTGTGACCATAGAGTAAAAGTGATGGAGAAGTGATGTGGACCCTGCCCAGGCCAGTCCTACTCACTGGCAGCACAGACAATCTGGCCACCCTGATGATATGCTGATGGCTGTCAAACCAGGACTAGCTGAAAGGGTCCTTGCTTAGGAAAAGCTGCTCTGTCGTGTTCTGCATATGTGTGAAGGGGCCAAGACTAATGAAAAAAAAATCCCACAGCAAAAGCTAAACAAGCAGATGTGAATCCCATTGACCCTCTGGAATCAGAATGTTTTGTTTGAGTAATTCATTAACTCTTGTTTTCATCATGTAATCAGAGGATTATTTTTCTTTCCCACTTCTGGCTTTCCATACTGTGACATAGTAGTAAAAATTTTCCATATTGAGTAACATCAAGGCCAGGGGCTACTAAGTACCCGCTGAAATACTTTCTCAGATAGATTAGTGTAATAAATTTTCCTTGTAATGAACCAGCTTGATGCCTTGACACAGAGACATTGAAGGATGTAGTGTAAATATGGTATAGAGAGAAGCACTGGCTGCTAGCTAAACCCACCTGCTGTTGGTGCTGCTGGCCCCAGGCATCATCTACTGGCTTCCAAATCCTTTCCCAATGGTGCTGGGAATCTAAATGCAGGGTATGATGTTCAGGGAACTGAAAACCATGCAACACAGTGTGCAGTGCAACACATCATTGTGTTCCTAAGACAGCTTCTCATGTAAATCTCATGCAACTGTCAAACTTTGTGACATGTACTTCAGTTTATAGGAAAACTTACCTGGGTCTGGATGGCAAAGAAAATTATAGTGTATGTTCTGTTTCTTTCTCAGTCATGTTTGATTGTGAAGCACCAGCTGTACTTACTAAGGTTTAAACACAACATGGATAAACTCTTTTGCCTCCCTATGACCTGGCAGAATCTTGACGCTTGTAAATTTCAGGAAGTTTTCAGGGAAATGGGAAGGGCAGGACTGGAGGAAAAGACAGCAGAATCTCTTCCCCAATCCCCTTTCCTTCCAGATAATCTGCTAAATGCTGGAATTTGCTTATAGAGGCTTCTAATGACACTGTATGTGAGGACAAGTCATAATCCACACATTGGGAAAAACTGGGACTTCTTCCTCTTCACTGGACTGTTTGCTTTATCATACAAGGCACACTGAATAAAGCTGATAGTTTCTGGGTCACTCAGAAGTGGCAGTGATCTATCAGATATCTGCAATGTTTTGTGATGCTTTCTCGTGTATCCAGTATTAGGAACAGTTCATAGCAGGTTTTATGAAGATTTGTGTAACATCTGGGGGCTTCCTCTTGTAGTCAAATTAAATTTCATGAGGTAAGAGCAGCCACCTCCACAGGTTAGTAATTTTATATTCATCAGGAATAAACTGCAGTATAAAAAATCTACTTGGAGACTCTGGGTGATACTAATGCAAATCATATTCTACTGGTATCCTTTGAGGTATGCCTGCTTACCCCAATCTGAATAGCTGACCATATCTATATAACAGTGATAGCATATGTCTTTTAAAATCTTCAGACTGCTGTTAAATCAGAGTGATCATTAGCATCTCAAAAAGCATCATAGCATGTATTGAATTATCCGTAATAGCTTCAATATGGCAACACCTGGCTCAACAAGTGCCTGAAGTCACAGCACGCCATCTGTTAGTGGTCCAGTTGGATGCTTTCTAAATGCATCCAGAAAGAAAGCAAGGACGCTGGGGAATACAGTTGGAGAATCCAGCAACCTGCACTCAGGATGCCAGGTGGAGGAAAGCTAAGGAGGAATGTGTATTTTAAGTAAGGCTTTTCATTCTGTGTTTTAGTCTGTTGGGAAGATTGAAGGCACTGTGAAATTTTTAAATAAAAGCTAGGTATACACTTGGAGACATTCACCAGCTGTTCATTTCTCTTCTGCAGCATGTGGAGGAGCAAAGGCACATTAAAGACCAACAAAAGGATTGAAATAGCATAGAATAGCATCTGTGTGGCATGATTCCCACTACCACAGGGGCTTCTGTCTTTACAGATGAATTTCACGACAGTGATAGGAGACAACTGAGTAATGCTAGTGCCCAATGTTAATGGACTGTCTGGTATATAAGTCCTTGTGTATGTCTATACTAAGTCTGATCATATGTGACTATATCCAGTAGGATGGTTGCTTTCTGCTGCAATAGGACTGGGCCACAGGTCTATCACAAAATGCGCCTTCATTCAGGTAGCATTGGCTGTAAATCATCTAATGCATAAAACCTTCTGTTTGTAGTGTTACAACTTAACTGTTGTCTTCACCACATTCTTGTGGATTAGCAGCATGGCCCCTGGCATTCATCAGTGTGCCAATTAAATTTACTCTGCTGGCAAGAGAAGAGTCCAGACAGAATACAGCACCAAAAATCTCAAGGTCCTAAATGGATATTAGTATTGATATAAGCAGAGCTGGCAGATACCCTCCATTCTTTCTAGTGGTAGGGTTTTTTGTGTTTGTTCATTTGGTAGGTTGATTGTTTTTTAAGGCAGAAGACAGCAGAGGGAAGATTGTCTGTGTGCCCCTTCTGGGCTTATCAAGCCCTCTGTTTCAGGCTTCATCAGCCTGTTTCAGGCTTTCATCAAGATAAGGTCTTCCCCAAACATACAACCCACATAGGAAATATTCTGGTGCATAAGCACAGCTTTTATGGGACTAGTTCACTCAGCATGGACCCTGTACAGACGGGCAAACTAAGATGCTGTCGAAGAAAATCTAGCTTAGTTTGACAGAGAGCAGAACAACAGTGATAGCCATCTCCCTGCCTGTAGGAGACCTGGGTTTGGAGGGATGAGGCTAATACCCTTTTTGTCCTTGCAGTGTTCCTGCTGGTTTCAGTTCCTCAAGGAATAGTGCTGTGGTATGTTGGCTGGAAAGTGTTTTGATGTCAGTTACTTTTGAATCTGCTGTGGTTTAAGTGAAGCGTTCTCAGTAAGTTTTAAGAACCTGTCTCTCTGTCATGTAATGCCATAGGGAGTGGACATTATTAATTCAGAAAACAGTTTCTTACTCATGTTCTCAAATGCATTTAATATTATAGGCACAGAAAAGCCATCTTGGATATGCTGATTTCATATATTTTATCTTCATAGAAAAGGAAAGCAGTAATACTGATGTTATTATTATTAGAAAAGGCTAAATTATAGGACTCTTTAGCCAATTAATGTCCATGTTATGTCTGTAAAAAAAATCTCTTCTAGTGTTTGATAGGTGTTTCAATCCTGCTGCTTGTTCCTGTGAACAAGCGTGCCCAATTTTGCCATATATACCTTGTCCAGGACAACACAGAGAAAGAGGAACATAATTTTTCTCAGTACATGAATCCAGTTTGTTTTGTTCATTTGGATGAAAACCAACTGAAGTACTGCCTAGTGTATTAAATAATGGAAAGTACACTCTTACATGTGAACTTTTCAATTGCTTTGTTAAGGAGCATGTAGCCTCATCGCCAGCACAGTACGCACAGCATGATTTGCTCAGGCTTTTCTGCCAAATGTGCAACTAGCCTGAATACGTGGAACTGGTTACACTGGCAAATTTCCTCACTGTGTGTTTTATAACGAGGGTTAGCTTGGTGGTTAGTTGAGACATTAAGAGAATAAAAGCTGAAAGCTGAACATGTACCTTATAATCAAAGAAGAAAAGAAATATGCTTTTTATTTTTTGCTTACATTTTTATTGGCAACCATGTTAGTGTGAGCCTAGATTCTGGGCTTTACACTTGCATTTAATAAAAGATTTCAGGCCATGTCCTCTAGCCTGAAATGTGTCAATGAGGAGATTTGTCATGATGACATCCCCTCCTCTAGAACACAGGAAATACTGAAGGGCAGCTTTCTCTGCAGTCAGAATTCATCCTTGCATTTTAGAAGGTTCCAGACACCCATTACAGATGTTCTGGATTTGGAACCCCTCCTTTCTGCATTAAATATCCTTGAACATAGGATATGTTCATGTGCAAAGAACTTTCATTTCCTTCATTTCAATATTTTCCCTTCTTTGTTGCAGAGATTCTAACATTCACATGTATTTACCAAATGTGTAAAAATAAATTGTTGTGATATTGCATTGGAAATGATTCCCTTCTGTGAGGCAGGAAATGGGAACTGAATGTGAAAAAAAGGCAGGACAGCTAAACATTTGTCTACCCTATATTAACAGGGGTTGATTAGGATTTTAATTTTGTTCAAAGATATTTTAGATGCTAGATGTGTCAGTCTTGTGTTTTGAATGCTAATCTTTCTACTAGAAGATTATGCATACTGTTATGTTGCCTTGGTCTGGGCTATAGCAGGCATATGACTACATTATTTTTAACAAATATAAAAAATGTCAGGGCATCAAAGCTTTAGCATTATTAGCCTTTGTTACCTGCTCTCTGTGTAACATGCAGATATTTTTTGTGTTCTTTTAGTGTCTTATATTAAAATTTCCTGACTTTCAGGATCTAATTACAATGTTTAGGCAATGGTTGATCAGTAATGCCTTTTTCATGGTAAAGAATTAATAAAAAGGAATGATTCAGTACGGGGAATTTTAATTTTAAGTGAAACCTATGGATTAATTTTAGATCGAGTTTGCAAGAACTAATTCCATGCAGACTGGGGTTGATACTCCTGTCTCCATAAACCCATGGGAGCCAGTCTTGTTTTGAATGTGCTTGGGGCTTCATACTGTTTTTCAGGTCCGCAAGTACTTTTCTTATTCGTTGCATAAGAAAACATGGAATTTGATGATAGGTTAAAGCTGTCCATCTACCAGAGATCTATGTAGTCTATCTTACATGGCAATGTTAGCCTCTATATCAGTGAAGTCACCTTGCCGTGAAAAATTATGTGAACAAGTGAACTAGTGAACTAGTGAATAAGTGAACTAATCTCTCCAGTCTGAAAAATGTGAAAGAGAACAGTTTCATGGACTAGGTCTCTTTGGGCTGGTACAGTCCAACAATGTCTTTACTCGAGTTTTGTTTTTATAGCAAGTTCTCATGATACTATGATAACTGAGTCATCTTTTGTGAAAACACTGTTACTTTGGCTGCTATTTGTTTATGTTTTGAAAATGAAATACAAATTTTAGATTATGTTAATGCTGATTATAATTTAAAGTTGGGTTTTGTATTGCCCTGCACTTCCTATTATTTATGCTCTTCTGAACATGTGTATGTTGTTATCATTCCAGTCTAAGAGCAATTCTCGTCCCTTAATAAAGCATTAATGTGAGAGTCAGGAAAAGATGCCTCCAATATTTGCTTAATTATAATAGTTTTATTAACATTTTCATTACAATACTTCTGATAAATTGAGAAGTGCATCCCAATTTACTACCCAGGTGCATCCGTACTCCACAGTGTGGGAGTGATTGTCACTGCACTGTTGGAACAGACAGTGACTGTGATAAATTCATTTCATTCCCCAGGAGTGCCAGAGTTGTTGATTTGGAAACCAAGTTTATTGCAGTGAATGCCTAAGTGGAAATAAAGTTGGATATCCAAATTTGTCTCCCTCAACTTCCATAATTCAGGTAAAAATTAACCCAGATCCAAACCACCTTGCTTGCTGGGGAGAGGAGGGATTAAAATCTAGCAGCCAACTGACATGGTTTTTCAGTGACTACAGATTTACTTATTTCATAGTGGAGACAAGAAGTCAGATGCAGCCAGAGGCAGAAAGGCACATGAGTAGCTGGTTAATCTGTTGTGCTGAGAAATACTGCTGCTGGCTTTACAAGGGTCAAGAGAGCATCATTGAGGATGTTCTGCCCCCCAGATTGCTTGAATGACAAGAGTCATGAGTTTTAGAGTGCAACAGATGGAGATAGGGGATTTGAACTTTGTCTGAGAGAAGTCTGTTTTCCTGATAAAGAAAGCATAACATGTTTTTTATTACAATAAAAATAGTTTGAAAACACTGAAATACAAGGAGTTTTATGGTTTGGAATGAAGTGGAACATGCATTCACATAAAAGCCAGAGCAATACAGAGGCAAGGGACATTTGAATTTTTTGGAGTTCAGTGATGTTTGATGAGTGTTCATAGTGGGGTAGCTTGTGGGTTGTTGCTCGTGAAAATGAATAGGAAAATGCTAATGGCCAAAGCTGAAGAGAAGAAAACTAAACAAACAAACAAAAATACCAAACTCTGTCACAAAATCATATCTGATTTCCTTCTGGAAATGTACTTAGTATTTTTTTCTCATGTTCTGGCTTGAGTTTAAGTATACATGTCAAATCTCAAATGTGTAAGGGGCAGACTAGAAGGAAAACTAAGGAGTGGAATATAAAAAAAGGACATTTGAAAGTCTTCTAATTTTTGTAGGTATTGTAATGGAAAAGCTTCTTTGTATATCTGTTGGTAAGAGTGAGGGAGTCCATTGTGAGTATGCTGGCATATATGCACTCTACAGATATTTTTCATGGAGAATGTTTTTTCAAATAGAAGTGCAGGAGGAGGAGAACAATAAGTAGATTACATTTTCTTGCTGTATCTTTCCCCAATGTCTTTTAAAAACTGTTGTGTCCTGTGCAAAAAGAAAGCACTGAATTGTATTCCAACACATAAATATGCAGTGCATTTAGTAGCTATTTATTCAGTATCTACCAGTGTCCTGGTTTGGGTGAAAACAGGACTAATACTGTTCAGTGATTTTACTTTTCAGTTCAGTACTTCTAATTAACAGCACTGTCTGAAGTTAGAAGCATGTTTTTACAGACAGTGTCTGCTGCTGGCAGTGATAACAGCCCATGTTTAGAGTTACTACCAAGAATTGGTATGCAGACCAAGGCCACTGCTGGACAGTGTGTACCACACAGAAGGGTGCAGAAAGTAAAAGACTGCACCTAGGAAGGAGTGGACAGGGCGGATGACCCCCAACTGATCAACAAGGTATTCCATCCCCTATATGTCATCTTCAGTAGCAAGCATATATTTGGAAGCAAGCAGAGGGATCCAGAGAGGGTCTTTTGGGCTTTTACCTGGGCTCTTCTCCCCTCTCGGACTGCTTCCCCGGAACATCCAAGGAGGACTCTGTCCATTCTGCCTTCGATCCTGTGTTCCTGAATCCAGTACCAGAATCCAGCTCCTGAACACAGCTCCTGTCTGCTGCGGGGCCCAGTCTGGGACCCCCAGTGACTGCTCCACAGCACCAGTGGTGATGGTGATGTGATTACCATCAGGGGGTTAGGTTTGATACTTGTCTTGTTTATATTTGTACATAATTTATTTTATTATTATCATTAAAGCTGTTCTTGTTTCCTTTTTCTAATCACTAACTCTCTCTCACTTATTTCTTTTCTCTTCCCCTTTGGGGAGGGATGGGGGTTAACAGAGAGTGTCTGTTAGGTCTAAGGGGCCACCCTGACCCTAAACCATGACAGAAATTAAGACACTTAATCAAGATGAGGGATCTACTTATTTTAAGGCTACTAGCGAACATACTATCTTGGCATGTTTTCCATTTGCTAATTGGTGTTTGGAAGTTTTAGAGAAAAACTTCCAAATCTTGTAACTTGTCCATGGTGTGTGCATGCATGAGCTGAGGGTGCACAGGCAGGAATCACTGCAGTTGCTGTGGGTTATAATATTTACGCCTTAGTGCCTTGCTCTGCATTAATTAATCCTAATTCTAATTAAGTCAGACAAAACCTTGTGAACTTTGAAACACTTTTGACTTTTATTGCAGTTTACAACAATAGATGTCTCAGATTGTGACCTCTCTCCTCCCTCCACTAAACAAGCTGCATGGTGACAGGTTTGCTCATGTGAAAGAAACTTTTCAGAATGAGCAAAAGCTTTATTAAGAGGCCCAAACACTGGTCTGACAGGTAACAGGTTCAATATACTCCACCTGAACGTTGCTGACTGAAAGGGTATTAAAATGTGCCAGGTTTGCAGTACATGCCAGCACCTGCTGTTAGGCAGGGTAACACTAGTTGGCTTGTGTCTGCTGAAAGTTAGTGGGAAGAGCTCATATGCATTTAAATGAACAACTGAAGCATTGCACACAATCCTTTGTGAAGGTACTCCAGCAATGCCTTCGCACTGTTTGTTTTACAGAAAGCATTAAAATGGTTTTGAATGACTCGGCCACTTCATATCTTGGGTGTGCTTTGCTGTGTCTTTACCAACGTAAAGTGAGATAATAAAATGGCACTTCTGAAGTACTTTTACTTTGATTTGGCAAAACAACTCTATCATATGATATTTCAGTATTGCCTGTAACTCAGGCTTCAATAGAAGTATTGGCATCCATTATCTTGCTTACATGTTGTCCTTTTACAGATGTGACAGGTGGAGCTATAGAAAGAAAATGGAGTGGGAAATGGGACTTTACACGAGAAGATTTTTGCATGAGATTTTTTTGTTGTTGTTATTGTTCAAAAAATAATTTTCCAGCTGAGAATTTTGAGAAGTCTTCTATTTTCCTGGGGAAAAAAAAGTGAAAACATGAAGTGAAGAAAACTTGGAGCACATTTTGAAAGGTGACGCTCTTTTTTTTTAATTCTTAGAAAACAACACTTTTGATGTTGACTTGAAGATCCAAAAGCTAGAAAGAGGAAAAATGGGCTTTTACATGCTGTGTGTTTCTCAGCTTCTGTCGTTTGAAAACCCAAGTGTCATCACTCCAAATTTTTAAACTATAACAAGGGCTGAAAAAGGATGGTTCTGAACTTATTTTGAAAAACATATGGAAGGTACATGTAGTGCTTACTCTTCTTGTACCTTCCTATTTCTTTGGATTTAACTAGACACTATCTTCCAACAAAAACTTGTGATTTCTTTGCTATCAAATCCACACTCAAGTTTCCTCGGGCGAAATGCCCGCCTAAGGGTGCATCCAATCCCCTGTCACCTGTGCTCCATAAAACATCTGTAAGCAACTCGTCTGTTGGGATAAAAAGATTCTTGTACAACTTCTGCCTTTGCCTGTCACATTAAAGCAAAGGATTGCAGGTTATTTCTATAATTCTGGTTGTTCATGGCAGTGTTTAGGTTTTGCTCACTTGCGGTTTTGGGGACCTTAGCTGGAGGAG
>JANHFX010010376.1:23736-36945 GCA_027560015.1 Chloroceryle amazona | reverse complement strand
TCCTTTTCTAATCACTAAGTCTCTCTCTCTTATTCCTTTTCTCTTCCCTTTGGGGAGGGAGGGGGGTTAACAGAGAGTGTCTGTTGGGTTTTAGGGGCTGCCCTGACCCTAAACCACAACAACCGGGTAGAGCAAACACCAGGGACTCAAACCCTCCATGTTTAGCTCTGAATGGGCAGCTGGTTTTGTGTCAGCTTTGGCACAGATTATACATAGTTGGGGGCTTCTTAATCAGTGTTAGTAGCCTACAATATCCTGAGAGAAGAATGGTATATGAAGATGGTTAAAATATTGTGCTGCGTTTTAATGACAGAGAAGCGACCCCCACATGGGAAATATCATTTTCTGCTCCATCTGCTCTGGGTAACGTTGAAATTAAGAAGTTTGTTTCATTGATTTTTTTGGCTTATGCTTCCTGTAGTGTTAATAAAATATAAGGAAAGGTTCTTCTGTAGGGTGCTCAATCTAAAATAAAGTAGGTACAGGTTTTTAAGGAGTAGAATTATGTTTATCCACATGTATGTACTCACCTTGAAGGTTTATTATTAAATATTTTGGTTTTTATTCTCATTTCTAGTGTATTCAAGTGTATACTGGAGGAATAGTATTTATAGTGAACAGAACAAAGAACATAGACCAATAAGGAAGAGAACTTCAGTAGTCTTTTCTAGTTGGTCTGCACCAACATAAAGGATAAGCCTAAAATTATCCACAGAAAAAAGCCAAGGATGTTACCAGTATTTCACTATATAGGACAACAAATGGCTACAGTGATAAATAATGAATATACATTATTACAGAATTTCAGCAAGGCTGTCTATGCACTTGGCACTGTTCAGTTAAAGCTAGTACCTTCTTAAGCTTTTAAATAAGTTTGCACTTTTAATCCCACCTTGACATTTTTAGTGAGATATTCCATCACAATAACACAGTATCACTCTTACTGAAACACAGTTATATGATTTGGATACGAATATGGGACATATTCACATAACTTCAAGTTTGTGGCTATGTGTTAAGATATAATTTGATAAATGTGTGTTGTTGGCCATCTTTATACGTAATCCTTATGATGTCAAGGAGTCGGGATTTTTCCCTTTTTCCTCTAATAATTAAAAGCAAATGAGGATATTGCATCTAGACATGCTGCAGCTGTAGGCTACTGTAGGTTAAGTGTTACCAAAATTCTTTCACTTCCATCTTCTAGGTATGAAATTCGTGGAACATAAGTATTCATTAACTTTACTATTGAAAAGAGAACTTTTAAGATTCTTAAAATGTAAAGAATAATAATCCCCACTCTGAGTGGGTGATGGCAGTGTTCTCATCCACATGTTCCTATGTTTGTAATTGTAATACTGAAACAAGGTGAAATCTTCAGGAATCGTAAACTGCTGGATAAACTACTATACTCTAAACAGGCAACCAGGCTGGAAGGAATTCTCTTCTTTACCAAAGCTTATTGAAGCCAGCAGGACACATTCTACTTTTTTTGGTGCATTTTGGATTAGACCCAAGTAGATTTTGAAACCAATATATACTGTAAGTTTTCTGGAAAATCAAACCCATATCAAGACAATTTCCTTAACTATGCTGTTTTACTTTCACAAACACATTAAAAGCCTAGGTCTCATTGACAGGGATGTAGTCACTAAATGCTTTGTGATTCTGGTCATACATACCAAATACTTTATCTTGCCTTTCTCCCCTTAGCAAAACAGTACAACAGAACAGATACAACCATGATTTTTTTGTGAAAGACTTTGAATGAGCACTGAAAGAATACTACACTTCAATTCTTCCAGCTGCATTCTAAAATTATTTGCGTTTTCAAATCACGTGATTGTATTTCAAATTTATACGAGTATACAGGTTCAATGCCTATATTTTACCTATATCTCTACCCCCTTAAACTACTTTTCAATTAATATGTGGGAATGCCATATTCATTTTCCAGTTTTTATCTCTACAAAACATACTTTTTTGTCTGCATTTACATTAGAGTGCTATGTTTTTAATATGCAGTAGGGCTCAGAAACAATATATAAATACCTTTTTGCTAAAAAGTCAATAATACTGATATGTTGTATTTCCACTGTTTTATTATTTCTTGCTTTACAAAAGTCTACAAGCAAACAGTAAATGTAAATATCTTACTATACTGAACAGCTCCATCTCAAATATTGCAAATATTTGACATTATTCAAAAATGAAGAACGTGTAGGTATTTATTATATAAACCTGTCCAGCAGCACTTTCTTTAATAAATAAATTATTCATAATACATTTTTTACTCTTAAAAAAGTAATTAAATCTTTGAAAGGGAAAAATAACTTATATACATATAATTCAGTTCTCTTCCTCTTTCTCTTAGTCTGATAGAAATGAAGCTGTTGTATTTTTTCTTTATTTTTTTTTTCCCAGACTCCCAAACTTTCCATAAACTTTATGTCTCTCCAGATAAATATCTTATTGCATGTATGTAAGAAATACCACACTTACACATGGCGAGCAGTATGATCAGAATTTCTTAAATCTAATTCTTCCTCTGATTTATTTGAATTACTTGCTTTTGGTATGTAGTACCATCTTCTGTTATGCCGAGAATTCTGCTGTACACTTCATCACCAAGTTTTCCATCTTTTCATCCTTAATAGCTCACTGTTGGCAAAGCAGCTATTATGAAACGTATTTTTTATTGATCCATATTCTTTTTTTCCTTTCCACTTTGTCTTGGCTACTGTGAAATATCTATCCTCTTAATTCCCTACCTCTCTCCCACTTTTTTTACCTTATTATGCCTTTCTTATTGATGTGTTTTGTTTTTTTCCATTAAAGCATCAAGTTTCCAAACTTATGAACAAGCCTCCAGAATGTAACATTTTCAGCTTTCTCCAGCCATGAGTAACATAACAAAGAAGAGTCTAAACTTTATGAATGGTTTTACCCAATGTTTTTACTTACCAGGGGACTTGAACCAGTGACAGAACTGGTAGCTTCCCCAGTTCCCATGTCAAAACATGAGACTGAAAATTAGCATTTCTTTTCTTGCTTTTTAATGACATCACTTGTCTGAACACAAATTTTCTTCAAATGTGTGTCTGCCCCCCCCATCTTTGTGTGAAATAACTTATTGCCAATAGAATAAATTATTGTCTGATCTAGACATTGACAAAGAATACCCTTTAGTGGCAGTGTTTTACTACAAGAGATTTCTAGGCTTTAATGTGTTTCTATCTTGTACAATGGTGAGTTAAAAGTTGCCACAGTTAATTTTGCGTTCAAGTTGACCTAAGTCACAACAAGGTTAGTGAAAGGAAAAGTGATCAAAATGCAGACAGTGAAAATAATTGTTCAGAACCGTAAGAGAAGACCTTACGTTTTATTTATTTCATCCCTTCTGTCCTAAAGCCACATGGATTCTGGCATAATGAAGGTAGGATCTTACTTAATATTAACCTCCTAAAAGTTAACTGTCTAGTCAAAGCTGGCCATCCAAGCTGTCTCTTGTGTAGAGGGGTGGAGATAAAGAAAGGCCACAGGTTTCAAGAGTTGTCTGTACTACAGGTGTCTTAGCATAAACAAGATGTATCTCCCCTTGCAAAATGGTGGTGTGTAAAGTCCTGGAGATCTGGTGAGTAAACTCAGGTGTTGGAAAAGTTTGCAGAGTTACCACCTGTTGAGAATTACCATCCTTGCAGGGGAAATCACAGGATTGGTGCTGTTTCTCTTTTCAGCTGCCACAGTTCACAGTCCACTATATTACGTATATAACTTCCAGACTGAGTTTAATTACAATTTTTGGTAATACACCGTTGACAAACATGGTTTTGTGTGTAGGGTGGAAACCTTCCCCCATGGTTTAGGGTAGACACCTGAGATTGTATCACTCAGACTTTGCCTAATCTTAGTGTGCAGTTATCTGAAAAGAGTCCTTTGAGTAAAGTTACTTTGTGTGACCCCTTTGAAAATACTGAGACTAATACTGGATTAAAGCACTGCTCTGTGAGAAATTATGTGAGAGAACTAGAACACTATGAGAATTCATCCATATTAAAAAAAAAAAAAATCTTATCAAAAAGAAAATTAATTCAACTGAGAAGTGATGGGCATTTTCCCTTACTCGCTAAACAATGTACAGTAAAAAAAATCAGCATTCTTCACTCAGATGGAGACTAATTCTTATTGCAACTGTGTTTCATGACTGTTGCTTGTGTAGTGCATGTGTGCTGAATGAACCTTAGCTCCACCACAGCAGTGTGAGAGACAGTAAACACTGATCTTTTTTTAAGGATAAATAAACAGTACTTAACCTAGTATGGGCCTGGATTCATCTTTGGCTCTATGTTTAATTTGTAAGAAGAAGGAGAAAGAAGAGGAGAGGATTATTTGAAAGAAGAGGATTGACTTGCTCATTTAAAGCAACACTGGGACATCATCACTTTGTAGCAATTTGTTCCTGATCTCTTTCACTGTCAGGTATGTCACTGATGTGGTGCAGTGAGATATGGGGAAAGGTGAAGGGTACAGTCTTTACATATCTGAAAGTTTCATGCAGAAAGGATATTGTCTTGTACAGCAGAAGAGCAATTTGTGTTTCATAATCTGCCCTTTTGGGGATTATGAAAATAATCCCCAAAACCTGAAACAATCATTGGAAGTATTCCCAGAGACTTTTGTGAGCTGCAGGCTGGATCAAGTCTTGGCTAGCAAGAACCAGTCTCAGAGCTGTGGAATAGACTTGCTTTCTGTAGCAATCAGTCCCACATCTGTGTACAGTAAAGGAAGAGAAAGACCAACAGAGTCACAGGAGGCTGCCTGAGAAGCCAAGCCCCCACTAGTTTCATGCAAGCACTTAGTTTTTAAGGATTTGCACTACAGAAGCTGGGAATAGAGAGAGGAGACTGATTTGTTTGACGAGCATTTCCAGTGTGTTCATCTTTATAATTCAACTTGATATCTCAATTTGAACACGTTTTATTGTCGATGGTTGGGAGTATGCTGTTAGTCAAAGTGCCTGCTAGGAATTTCCTAATTAACATGCTAATCAAGATTTGCCTCAAGGTGTTGTTTAGATTCATTAGTAATACAAAAAAGTACCTAACAGACATATGTGGCAAGACTTGAGGAAAGGAATGTATCCACTGTCTGTACCAAAACCATCAAGGACATGAAAATAACAAATTAGTTAAAGTGGGTTACAGCGAGTCACAGGGCCACATTAAGTGTCTGATCTTAATGAGTTAGTATTGGCTTGTCGTTTGAGGACAGGGAGGGGGTAAGGCCCTACCCTGGGAGAGTGCCTTAGATAGCGGGCAATTTTAGAAACTTCATCTTGTGATAAAGGAAAGCAGCCTTGAATAGCAGGACTGCAGGCTGCTGGCTTGCACTGCCTTCAGAGAAAGCAGGCTCCCAGACTGCTTCAGTCGTGCTGTTCTCTGCTGGCACTTGAAGCCATATCATTCAAGGTCAATATTGTCATCAGTCTCCCTGTAGTATAATTCCACCAGCTATCAAGTCCCTCCAGGCAGGGGTGCACACTTGGGCCTTTTACACTGGTTATAAGTTCTGCATTTAAATGTAATGGTGTCAAGTTAGTGTGGAGGAAATAGAATTTCCTCTGGAGGAGGCTATGAGACCTATAGATGAATTACAGTTTTGAAAAATTCAGGGTTGTTTACTGTGTCACAAGATATTACCTAACAACAGGGCTCTGAAGTGAGCCAGCTCAACCTGTCTGGCTGTGAGTACACAGATGGGAACAAGCAGGCAACCAGAAGCACTGGCACTTCCCTCTGTGGAGGTACAAAATGTTTGTAATATTTTCCACATGTTAGTATAAGAGTCACCTTAGAAACATGAGTGATAAATGAGAGCAGCACAAATTATTTCCTTTATAGGGAAAAGCCTTTGTTGTCAATAATTCTAGCACCTGTATCTATTAGCAACAGATCAGTGGGAAGCTTGAAAATAAGACAGGGTGGCATAATAAGGTTAACAATCATGCACCTAAATACATTTATCTGGGAGGAATTTATGTTATTAATTGACTTGATAAAAAATCCTTCAGTTGGACAGTGTGGACTCAAGGGAAGTAGAACTTTCTCTTTTGCTACCTGGAAAAGTATCAAGGATTAACTTTGAGTTTAGCCTGGGTCTGAGTTATGAAAACAAAAGTCTGAAGGCCATAGGGAGTCTCACAGGGAAGGCAGTCATCTGCCATTTAAGATTTAAGGTTAAATTTACTATTGATTGTGTATATTGTAATAAAGTAATCTGACAGCATTGTAAAATATTGATCTCTTCCTTGTGATAACAGACCCTATGAGAAAAACAAGGGTTTGTTATATGTGTCAGTCTGTTATTCAAAAGTGGTTTGGAATGAAAAGGTTTTTTTAAAAGATGAAAAAGTCTCTTAAAATGAAGCTGTTACTATTTAAGTTAGAAAATCTGACTTGATAGTCAAGCATCATGAATACACAGTTCCCTGAGATTTTGAATTACCAACAGATGTGAGTTTGTCAACAGATGTGCATGTGTTCTCACTGTTATGGTCCACTCCAGTTTAAAGAGAACATCATAAGCTATTAGATAAAAACCCGTGTGTTATAGATGGTTTGCATGATTTTCTTTGCTGTGCAGTCTCTTTCTTGTGTCAACAGGAGATGACAGGCTGTAGCAATCAGTACGCACAAGGGGACTGTGCAAAGCCTTGAAAGTGCAATTGCTTTGTTCTTGGCCTATACTTAGCTGTTTTTCAGTGTAGCAGCAGGGTTTTATATTTTGCTGGTTTGCCTAAGAAATGTTAAAAGAAAGTTACAAACTCAATTCCTGTGTAACTGTGCACCTGTTAAAGGTTTTTGGCAAATTATTACTCTTTGTTTGGAAAGAAATAGTACTGGTGTGATCTCATCTTACTAGCCTGTGTTTGAGTAACAGTGAGTCACCAAGGTCAAGACATTTTGCCTTATCAGATAATTTCTGAGGGAAATAAACCATAGTATCTTTAAATTGCATGTGTGTAGATGTGGGGAGGAGGAGGTTGGCAGCTATGGAAGAAATTATATTTGTATCCTGTCTTTGATTCTCTAAACAGACATGTGGTAATACTCAGCATACATTTACCTTAGTATGTCAAATTATACAAGTGGAATGAGATAACACTTAAAAGTAAAAGCTGCAAAATTGATGCCATAACTTTGGATAAGAGGATTTCATAAATCTGTGTTTATAATCTAAACTAGGGGAACTATAGATGGATTTATGGATTTACATTTTCTTTTGCTTGCCTTGCTGTGCAGAGCAAGATGTAATCTTGATACTTTTACCTGTGAGCTTACTGCCCATATGACTCTAGGAGTGACACCAGGTTGGGCAGAAGGTAAAAACTATGCTTACCAGTTAAAGGGAAAGCAGCAGACTTCACTGAAGATGTTGAGCATGCCAGCTATGTACCTTGTTTGTCTGTTTACAAGAAAGCCTGAGTTGTACCTGTCTTTCCTCGGTATCCTGGAATACTATGGAATGGCGAAGTAAGGTCTTGCTATATGGCCAGGAGGGAAAATTACTTCCAGGTCTCTGAGTCTTTGATATCAATTTTACAGATTATCGGTTTCTTCTTGACCAGGGCCTGTCATCACACCAGAGAGTCCTCAGTCATTGTTTAAAGTAGTACCAAAAGGAAAAGCAGTAATATTCACCACATAATCTGGCTGAGCTTTAGATGCATGAAGATTTGGTGTTGAGCAATATTGCTTTCACTGTCTTCACAGAATTTCAACTTCTGCACCAAATGTTTTTGCTCAGTGTTTTTATTCTAACTAAAGGTAAAAACGAGTCTCAACAAATTGTTCATTCACTCAATCAATCAGAGAAGTTATTCCTTTCTTGGCTAAATCTACCGTGGGAAAAGGAAAGCAAGCTGAAACAGAATGTCCTCTAATACTGAACCTGAAATGCAGTAAAGGAAGATGTCTATGGCACCAGGTGGTAAGAATTGCTTCCATGACAGATTTTTTTTAAGTAGCATGTTGAAAAATGTCTTCCTAGTTCCCCTAATTACTAGACAGTTTTAGAATCTATACCTTAAATTCTTAGAAATGATGTTTCAGGACAGCTGTACTACAGACTATAGCTGAAAAGTTTTCATCACATCTTAAGGAAAGAGATTGATGCTAATAGCTTCTTATCTAATTGAATCTCAGACTTGTTTTCTGGTGTAGTTATTTTGATATTCCATTTTTGGAATTCCATGTTTTTTCAGCAGGTTGGTTGGTTGGTTTTTTGTTTGTTTTTTATTAAGTACTTTTCCTCCAACTTTCATTTTCAGAATAAAATGAAATAGTTCACATGATGGCTACACCTTTGACATTTCCTACTTGAGGTACTCGCTCCATTATGTGACAGAGTTAAGCCCTTTTTTCCATTCCTGTTCTTTCTTTCAAGTGTTGCTTGGGTTATTTCTTAAATGACTTGGTTAGAATAGTCTTCTTCCCAGTCAGATGTTGCAGATAGTATTAGAAAGTCTATGAAGACCATTTTCTACAAGATCTTAAAAAAACCTATATTTTGTTCAAATATTCTAACAATCAACTGTCATCATTAGCAAGTCTGAAACCAAATCAGCTACAGTTCTATAGTTGCATAAAACAAGGAAAGCAGTTTAATGTGATGATTTGCAGCAAACTATGTTCTAAAGTAAATGATTTAAGCTATCAAATGACAAGACTGCTGGGTTTATAAACTTACTGTTCTAGGTTCATCACTGGGTGTTTTACTCTGTGCTATGCTATAAATGTCATTGTACATTTCAAAAAGTGTCAATTACTTGTTACTGAATTTAAAATTACTTTCAGAATTACCTTTTGTTTCTATTGTGATAGTGGGAATGCTTTGGATCTCAAATACTTTGGATAAATTAATAATTTTCCTTTTTGTCTTGCTTTCTGTGTATGATATTCATAAATTTTCAGAAAACTTTACTAGGCAATGCAATATTTTGTTTCATTCAGTAAGTAACTGAAACTGGTCAGACCTACATTATTTTGTATCTCTATTGTAATAACACTTGTATTCACACAGGATTGACGGATAGCTAGCATTGCTTTTGTATTATCTCCTTGCCAAAGAATTGCTGGACTGTTTCACACTTACACATGTTGTTACAATAGCACATTAACTGCAAAAGACTGCACATGATAGATCATATCAGAATTATATCACAGAATGTCTTGGGTTGTAAGGGACCTCAAAAGGTATCTAGTCCAACCCCGCTGCAGTGAGCAGGGACATCCTCAACTAGATCAGGTTGCTCAAAGCCTCATGATGCCTGACCTTGAATGACTCCTCCACCACCTCCCTGGGCAACCTGTTCCAGTGTTTCACCACCATCATAGTAAGGAATGTTGTCCAACCTAAAAGAACTAATGTTCAATCTAAAAGAACTAATGTCCAATCTAAACCCTTCTCTAGTTTAAAACCATTGCCCCTCACCCTATTGCTACAAGTCCTTGTAAACCTTCCCTCCCCAATGTTCTTGTAGGCCCCCTTCAGGTACTGGAAGGCCAGTATAAGATCTTCCCAGAGCCTTCTCTTCTCCAGTCTGAGCAACCCTAACACCCTTAGCCTATCCTCATAGGAGAGGTGCTCCAGCCCTCTGATCATTTTCATGGCCCTCCTCTGGACCATGCTCTATAAGGCCCATGTCCTTCCTGTGTTGAGGACTCCAGAGCTGGATGCAGTATTCCAAGTGAGGTCTCACCAGAGCAGAGTGGCAGAATCACCTCTCTCGAACTGCTGGCCATGCTTCTTTTGATGCAGCCCAGGATGAAATTGGCCTTCTGGGCTGCAAATGAGCATTGTTGGCTCATGTCCAGCTTCTCATCTATCAGCACCTCCAACTCCTTTTTCACAGAACTGCTCTCTATCACCTCATCTCCCAGCCTGTATTGATAGTGAGTATTGTTCTGACCCAGGTGCAGGACACTGCACTTGCTTTTGTTGAATTTCATGCTATTCACCTGAGCCCACTTCTCCAGCTTGTCCAGGTCCTTCTGGCTGACATCCTGTCCCTCTGCACCATTCAGCTTGGTGTTGTCCACAAACTTGCCGATGGTGCACTCAATCCTGCTGTCTATATCATTGATGAAGGTATTAAACAGCACTCATACCACTACAGACCCCTGAGGGACACCACCTGTCACCTATCTCCATCTGGACATTGAGCCATTGACCACTACTCTTGTGCCATTCAGTTAATTTCTTATCCACTGAACAGTCCACCCATTAGATCCATCTCTCTCCAAGTTGGAGAGAAGGATGTTATGGGGGATCATGTCAAAGCAATCCATTAGATATAAACTTTATCTGTAATTGTTCAAAGTACGTCAGTTGTGATGTGACCTGTGAAATTTTAAGCTCAGTTTATCTCTACCTCCCAGTCATGACTCATGAGATATTATACCTTTTGCATTTAAGTGGAAGGTCCAAAATCATATAGAAGGTGTAGGGGAAAAAAAAAGAATAATATTTCTATGTTTCGCAATCTTGGTTGACACCAAATGTCTAGTGAAATATATAAGAGTTTTTAAAAAGTCATCACACTTCACCTGTTTGGATCACTCAATGTCTTTGATCTATTTGAATTTGCATTTCTAGCAAGTGCCAAGTGAGGGTATTGCACCTGCACTTAATTTGATTAATTACTAAACTTCCAAGACTGGTCTTGGAATCTCTTTGAATGAGCTAAAACAGTTGACAACCGTGTTCTGTTTTAACTAATTCCAGGAAAATAGTCTGCTAGTCTCTTCAGTTGATTTCAACAACTGAACAGAGTTTGATCTTAGTTGAATCTTAAAATGTCAAAAACTTGAACTCTTGATACAAGTATTTGCAACCTTTAACAACTGGCTACAAACTCAAAGTTTAATTTAGTTAAACTATGTAGTTTTCAAACATAGTTTGCATCTTAATCACTTAGTGACTGACTTCCTTTGGAAAATCTATTGTGTTTTAGTGTGACTCAATAAACTTGTGTTGCACAGTGCTGCTCCATCTCCCCACAGTGCCATTGGCTGATAGAGCTCTTTTTGGTATTGTTTTCTGTTCATCTTCAAAGTACTCTGTTGAAGCTGCTCCACTGTTAATTAAAACATACCGTGGAGTGCCCATGATACTCTCATTTGAAAAGGAAATTAAAATTTAAAACTTAATTAAGATAATGTTGCAGATCCAGCCTACCTACAAGCAAATGGTATCAGGGTTAAGGGGTCAAGGTTGCTTTGCCAAAGAGATTCCAAGGCAGACATCTTTAAGTTGATCTTATGCTGTTTTATTTGTAAGCAATTGTGTAGCTTTCTTTATTATCGTTCATCGCTACTGAGGTAGCAGATAATTTAATTGATGATATCACTGTCAGAAGCTTCTTCATTACCACCAAGTTAATTTGTGCTATTAAATGTGTCTGTTACCTTCCCATTCATATATTGAGACATATTAGGGTATGTCCTATTGCAGAGCAGCACGTTCCATGAAGAGCTGTTAATTAGAAAACTGCAGTGCAGCCTGTGATTAAAGTATTTAAATATCAGAGTGTTCTGAGGACCTGGTACAAATTAAGAAAATGCTGAGTGAGCTTCATTTATGGGAATTCTGATTAGTGTCCACAGTTCCACTGAGAACTTCTGTTGGGATTTGGTCTGGCATGTACATACTGCTCTGATATTAGTGATTTATTTATGTGTCATATCAGTGGACATTTTCTTTTAGATTCATAAGAAGAAATTCAGGCCTTACTTCAGGCTTTCATCTTTAACTTCCCTACAGATGAGTTTTTTAGTCTAAGAAGTCAGTTAGGCTTCATGACAGTTTCACTGCTTCTTCACCGGTTGATTACTGAATTAGGGCTGGCTGACAGCTACCTGATAAATCTTCTGTATTCTTAAGAACCTAAGAACACAAACTACTACCCTTAAAATAACATGGGAAGTATACAGACTATTTCTTTTTGAGTTCAAATACAAACCATTCAAATACTTTAAATACTTTATCTTTAATACTGTAATGTTTAAATTAAAAAATTGTTACTTACTCTGTTCTTACAGGACATCTGAGTGCTTGTAAGTAGTGTGAAAAGGTGGGACAGAGGAAATTTTGTGTATTTGATGACACTTACCAAGATCCAGAAATAAATGTATATCATTATATTGAAAGATGTAGTTTGTGTGAAGATATCTAAACTTAGATATCAAGATATCTAAACTTCCAAGCTGGAATGGGATTCATAATTATCACCTCTTTTTCTATCCAGAAGAAAAACTTCACTGAGAGGTATGAAGATTGTCAAGTGTTATTTTTATAGAAGAGAAACAAACACAAGTGGATTGGGGAAGGAGGGCTCAAGGAGAAGAGAGAATGGTGGGCCCTTTCTGCCTTTCATCCCTGCACTTTGTATTGAATTTAAGCATGAAAATGTTGAGAATTCTATTCTCTGCTTGCCCAAGGCTTGTGGTCGTTGTGTATAAGTCTCTTAGCATCTGATCTCCAATACAACATACTCTTTAAGAGTGGTTAGTCATAAAACAACTCTCTGAAATAGAAATAGTAGTGGTTGGGGATAGTTTAGTCTGCCATAGCAAGCGACAAAGAACTTAGGTTAAAAATATGAAAGATGCAAACTACTTTATGTGACACTTTTGAGGTCCATCAAAGGACTTGACTCCGTGGAAGCAGATACAGAACTGAGAAGCTGAGTGGGAAAGCCTTCTAAGACTCCTGAACACATTATTATGAATTTTACTTGTGTTTCTATCAGTCAGATAGTGATGCTTCTTCAGGGAATATGTCAGAGTGACATTTAGAAACATAGAAACATAGAAATGTCGGGGTTAGAAGGGACCTCTAGAGACCATCTAGTCCAACCCCCACTGCTGAGAGCAGCGACATCCTCAACTAGAGCTGGTTGCCCAGAGCTCTGTCAAACCCCACCTTGAATGTCTGCAGGGATAGGAACTCAACTACATCCTTGGGCAACTTTTTCCAGTGCTCCACCACTCTTGTGGTAAAGAACTTCCTCCTTATTTCTAATCTAAATCTTCTCCTTTCTAATTTAAAGACATTGCCCCTCGTCCTTTCTCTCCAGGCCTTTGTAAACAGGCCCTCTCCAGTCTTTTTATAAGCTCCCTTCAGGTACTGGAAGGTGGATATTAGGTG
>JANHFX010010376.1:6804-19554 GCA_027560015.1 Chloroceryle amazona | reverse complement strand
TAGAGAGTATAGAATACACAGTTTTGCTTCTAACCACATAACGATAACTGGTCCCGGCCCCTCTAACTATGACAGATGGTAAGGTGCAGTGGGAATTACTCTTCAAGCTACCTGAGTTTCTCACTGGATGTGAGAAATCTTGTCACAATGAGGACACTGAATGGATTGCTGGAACAGGTTGCGCAAATCTTTATTCTTTGAGATTTTCATGGCCGACTGGAAAAAGCTCTGGGCAACCTGATCTGACCTTGTAGTTCACACTGATAAGCAGGAGGTTGAAAGATGAGGGCCCATATAACCTGAGTTATCCTATAGTCATGTCCTTTAATGCAATATGTTAATAAAGCCAGAGGGAGGGAACAACAGGGAGTGAATCAAAGTTAAAAGACATACCAACAAACAAAGTAGTTCACCTAAGATGGAAAAGATCACTATCACTCTGTGAAAATATGAACCACTTTGTAACAATTCTTAATGTGGACCTCACTGAAATATGAGCATAGAGATTGTAGTTTTTGTGAACCTGACTCAGCACGGGCTGAATGGGAACCAATAATATGTACTTTTCTCTGCCTCTTGTTGAGCTGTAGTAGATCCAAGTTTAAATTAAATTTGACTCATTTACATTCTGGTCCTGCTTGAGATTAATGTTGAGGGAAACAGGAAGGAGACATGCCTCAGCAGATGACTGATGTATATATAGACACAGTAGTGGACCATTATGACAGAGCTGAAATATTTAGTACCTCTTTTCTGTTTCATGCTGTTTGTAGTCCTGACACCTGATGACAGAAGTATCATGGCTGGAAACTAACTCCCTTGGATTGGAAGGATATAGGAATATTTTTGATCTAGGGAATTATCAGTTATACAATTACATTTATCACTGTGTTTTATACAAACGAACATGGAGTACAAGAAGTTGTTGCCCATATATGTTTATAGTTGGCCAATGGAAAAAGTATGTAGTACTGATCATTTGATGAATGTCAGCTGCAATACCTGGAAATTAGTTTAATTTCCTCAGCCTTTATCCCTTTTTATCCCCAGTTTAAGATCAAATATGGAATATCTGTTGATGCTTGCTGCAAGTATGAGCAATGCCCTTTTGCTCTCTGAGCTTGATTTTCTCTGTCTATAGCTCTGCAAATGTCCCCTTCGATCAGGCAGAAACATCACCGTGGGGGAATCCAAGATACTGCTGATGACAGCAACATTGATGCAGTTTTAGTTCTTGCTGTCAAGTGAAAACAAATTACCTTGGTGGTTTTTTTAGTTTGTTTGTTTGGGGTTTTTTTTGAGGTTTGTTTTTTCCTTTTTTTGTGGTAATTCTGCTTACCCAGAGGTGAGTGAGAGGAGAAATGGCATTCTTTCACCGGCATGTTGTTGTTAGTTATTTTAAAATCCAGTCAGTTGATAGCTGAGACCCCACCAGCCAAGTGCTTGCACCACTTTTGTAGTGCTTTTCCACTTATTTCTTCTTGTGGCTTTTTAATAAAAGATAAATCTAAGGCAAAAAGAAAAAATGCATATAAAACTGTAATGTCTTTACCTGGAAAGAAAATATTTCAGTAGAGCCTTAGTAAACTTAGGCTTAACAGCAAACTCTGAAAGAAGCTATCTAGCTCTGCCTAGAAAAAAAACAAAACAAAAACAAACCAACAAAACCAAGCTTATAAATACATTGATGATGAAGATGATGATTACACTTATTATTGCTCTAATAAATAAATAAGATCTAGCTAGGTAGCTTGAGATGTCTTGGTAGAACTGACTAACACAACTCATCTATTTAATTTGAGATCCATTGCCAAGATAGCTTATAAAGCACAAGCAAAATAATGTCTGTGCCATTTTATGACCATCACAGCTCTGTGAAGTAGATAATCCGCACCCTGCTGGGAGTGTGCAAAGTAGATTCATAAAGGAATTTTTACTTTTCAGTAGTCAATTTTTTGGATGCTGCTAGGGTTAATGACAGAGTTCAGAGCCTATAGATCTCCCTCTGTGCAATCAGAGTTAAAGGCTATGAACAAAAGGAGGTGAAGCACCATGGGAAACCTACTTAGCTAGTAGGATGTAGAAAGAAGATGAAGAAAGGGCAGGATCATTCAAGGAACTTTAGGAATACCTTGTGAAATTCCTTTCCTGGTCCCAAGCCATTCTTGTCAAGACAAAAAAGTTAGCAAACAGGAGAACCTAAGAATATAGGAGATCCTTTGCTTTGTCTAAGAGCTTCATTCTGGATAATCTTCAGCTGGACCAGCTGTGCTCTGTGCTTAGAATTTTCAGAAAAAAAGAAGGTATAAATGCTTGGCATTCCCACACATCAGTGTTGAGTCCAAATCACAGAGGTTTAAAGAAAGTGTGGATTAAGGCGCAGGTTGTTCTAGTTGCAATGTGGTCTGTGCCAGCTAGCAGTGACAGCAGAATCCAGATTCTATGGCATGGGTTCTCAAAGGAAGCTCTGATGCAATGTAGGGAGAGTCAGAACAGCTTCAGGAGCGATATTATTCTTGTATTTCTCCTCATACAATGTTAGAATAAAATTACACCTTCCCTGCTTCTTGCACAACAATTAAGAAAACCTATTCTGCTCTGTTACACTCAGCTATCGCCTGGAAAACTTAGCTAGCTAAAGGAGTGCAGCTTTATTAATGTAGAAGTGGACCACCAGCGTTGAGAGATTTTGAAGACCCTAATGCTAGGAATTGAAATGACAGCTGATGACGTACAAGTAAAAAGAATGTGGCATTATTCCTCAAGATATAAGCCACATTTATGCATTGGTTTGTTAATTATGATGAATCTGTCATGTGCATTTGAGAAATTGCACTTCAGGTTCTGTAATAAATGCATAGAGTATTTTGTAACCTGTGGCTGCTAAAATGATAATCTTGGGTTCTTTACTGTTTCAGCTTTGCTTGCACAACCTATCCCATCCTCTTACTCTCTAGTTCTTGTCTGGAAATGAGATATTTATATCTTAAAATTACCTCTTTTGAAAGACAGTGTACTCTCTGACTCATCTAATCACAGCAAGGCACTTCTTTTTTTCCCCCTTTGACTCATTTAGGCACTCCTTGTCAAACACCAAATCCAAGCCTAAGTGATTGCTGTCCTGGGAGCTCTGTTTCTGTTATGCACTCTGCCAAACTCTGGCATACAGCCCGGAAGGAGCTTAAAGCAAACTTATCTCATTTCCGCTGAGGTCTAATAGGTGTGGGAATTCCCCTGAGGTAGTACAGAAGTAATTTTCTCATCAGCTGTCAATGGTCCCAATCCACATGACACAGATAATTTAAGCATCTCAAAAGGGTAGTTTTAATTTAACAGCAGCTCAGACTGGGTCCATGACCTTGAACAAGAACATGTGTTTACTCCCTGTTTTGTGGCCCTGTGCTGTATATTACTGACCTCCTGTTTATCTTATATTGTCTAATGAAAGTAGTCACTTTTGTAGGAGATATATATGATGTATTCTGTGAATTCTTGCAGTAATGTTACTGTTGGAGTTCTATGTAGAACAAATCTGTAATTTCATGGAGTTTGTCTGAGGGAAGAACATCCTGTAGAATCTTGTGTCATAGAATAATAGAAATGTCTGGGTTGGAAAGGACCTCTAGAGGTCATCCAGTCCAACCCCATCCTGCTGAGAGCAGGGCCATCTTCAACTATAGCAGGTTGCTCAGAGCCTCATCAAGCCTCACCTTGATTGTCTCTAGGGATGGGGCCTCAGCTACCTCCCTGGGCTACTTGTTCCAGTGTTCTACCACCCTCATGGTAAAGAACTTCTTCCTTACATCTAAACTAAATCCACTCCTTTCTAATTTAAAACCATTTCCTCTTGTCCTTTCACTCCAGGCCTTTGCAAACAGGCCCTCTCCAGTCTTTTAGTAAGATCCCTTATAATGTCCTTACTGTGCTGAGTGGTCTAGAGCTGGATGCAGTATTCCAGGTGAGGTCTCACCAGAGCAGAGAAGAGCAGAAGAATCTGCACCGCTCTCCATCTGGACTTGGAGACATTGACCACTACACTCTGGATGTGGCCATCCAGACAATTCTTTATTCACTCTGCTGCACAGAGGTGAGGCTGACAGGTCAGTAGTTCCCAGCATCCTCCTTTTACCCTTTTTGAATATAGGTGTAACACGTCCCTTCTTCCAATCACTAGGGACTTCACCTGACTGTCATGACTTCTCAAATATTATTGAGAGTGGCTTAGCGACTACATCTGCCAGTTCACTGACAACTCTGGGATGCGTCTCATCGGGTCTCATAGACTTATGTATGTTCAGGTTCCTCAGGAGGTTATGAACCTGATTTTCACATATGGTGGGAGTGACTTCACCACCTTGATTCCTGCCTTGTAGTTTTTTTTACTTGGGAGGTGTTGGGAGAGAGGTTGCTAATGAAGACTGAGTTAAAAATCACCTAATAGAAAAAAAAAAAAACAAAACCCCAACAATTTCTATTTTTGGCTTCTGTCAAATGGCAAATCCAGCCATTGGAGACTGCTGAGCGAACAGCTTTTACAGAAAATTGTCTATGTCATATGTTTGTGACATGTAGGTGACGTACCTTGGTTAATATGTAGAATCATGATAAATGTGCACTGTACTTTGCCTGTGTCGAGGTTTAGTTGTAATATTCAGTTTAGTAACTTAACAAAGGAATAGGGAAAGAAAAGTCTAAATCACTCAAATTGGCCGGACCTGAATTTTTCTTCGTTAATTGTTTTTTTGCTGTGCAGAAGTGCTTTCTTGGGAAGGGGTGGGAAGAATATGGTTTTAAAATTACTTTTTGCTTTGAGACATTTTAAACTATTTTGTAAGGGAAGCACAGGAAGCAAACAAATTTGGACAGAGATTTTAAACAGTGTTCACAAAGCACTGAAAGCATGAATATGATTTGTTAGTTTGGTATTGGGAGAAAAATGCCAAGCTCCAGTAAGATAAGGTAGGGCTAGATGTGTTGAGGAAATATAGTTATATCAACTCCTCTTTTATTTTAAGGAAATGAATGCTTAGCTAAGTAGCACTTACAGAGAAAACACTGGGAACAGTACAATGTTTTTATCCACTGTCTTCTTATTCTATGTCCTAAATATATTGATTATCACAGTCTTTTCCTTCTTGTGTTTCCTTCAGGTGTTTGACTTCTTACAGCTAGAGTTTTTTGCTTTAGAGGAGAAAGGCAATAAGTAACAGAGCTTTTAAAAACACTCTAAAAGTCTTACTTTCTACAAGAGTGAATGTATACAAAACACAGAGCAATGTGGTAGGGTGTAAAGAAATTTACTGGAATTTACTTCTCCTTCCCTGAGTAATGCAACAATCCCAAACTCGTAAAAGCCTTCCTGCCTCACAGCACTATATCTTCCCTTTGTGGGTTCATAGATGTTGACTTTCATACATTTATATTCTGGCAAGTGAAGTGTTTTGTTAGTTCTACTCTAATTGTTGCATTTCAGGATTCACAGGCAAATATTTTCAAGCTGAAGTACTTTACTGTCCTTCAGGGCTGAGAAGGAAAAGAAGAAATCAAACTGGTTATAAGACAGCTTGTTTGGTATCTAGCTGTCACTAGAGTTACCCCTGAAAGAGGGAAAACAAACACCTGAAGTCTGTTCTGGTCAGGTGGTTCTAGCACTCAGACTTGATTTGAAATAGTGTGGACTCACTCCAGAAAACCCCATTTTTGCTGGAATATGTAATCATCCTTTCTTCAATTCAAGCTAGGAGTTCAGGTCCAATAAGTCTCAAATGTTTCTGATGTTCAGGATGTTAATTTTTTTGGTTGTCAATTTCACATTTTCAAAAAGCAATTACTTATTTTTATTAAAAGAGTGAAGAAATAAAATTTGCCTTTCCTTACCTAATTCCTACCAAAATGCTGTGCATTTAAAGAAATATATATTTTTTAGAAGTTATTTTTAGGTTTTGGATTCAGTGTCACCCAAGTAGGATTTAACACTTGACTTGCGGAAATCAGACTTCACAATTATGACAGTTGTAAAGTAGGTATGTTTATTTGGCACTGGACGCGCAGGGGATCACCCCACCACAAAATGTGCCTGCCTCAGGCAGTCCTGTGCAGCTTTTTATGGAGTTAAACATTTAATATTCAATAGGTTTCACAATGAGCCTATACATATGCATCATCTATTCCCTCTTCACATGCAGATGAGGTCTCCTCCCCTTTGAGCAGGAGCAGTATTCTCTGGTGGTGGTCGATAGGGGTCTTGAGGATGAAGTAAGACGTCTTCCTCACAGCTCAACTTTTGACCCCAGGCTCCTGCGCATGCCCTGTAGTCCGCAGGCCATCATCTGAGCCTTCGATACTAGTTCAGACTACCTGTGGAGGCTGAGGAAATACTTAACTAAACCTATACAATGGGCCCTCATTCTCTCAGGGATGTTATAACCATTTATGTTCTCTGTTTGACAATCTTAATCAAACACCAACCTCCAAATCAGCCCAAGCCAGCAAAATACAAGCAACATATAAGCAACACACAAGCAGGATAAGCAGGATACAAGTCCCTGTTTCACACTTTAAGGCCTTTTTTCCACTTTCTAGACTCAGTCTGTTTGCTAACTATTCTTCATAATGAAATCAATATTTGCAGGTGAACAACTTGCTTTCTATACAGAATCTTCCAAGAAAGAAAACCAACCACCTAGAAACAGAGTTTTGAATCATTTCAGGACTTTTGTTATTGTTTTCTCAAAATGTGAAATTGTCCTTTTGATTTGCAAACATTCTGTGTGAGCTTTCAATTTCCAAAAAGTCTCATCTGCCTCAGCTTTTTTCCTCCTGCTCATTTCAGAGTAAAGTTTTATTTTTCTAAACTATGTCCCAAGTCAACAGTTGAAAGGTAGTCACATTTTTTTCTTACATTTCCTATTGTTTCCATGTCAAAGTTTTTGGTTTGCTTGGTTTTGGTTTTGTTGGTGTTTGTTTGTTTTGTTGTGGTTTTTTTTGGTTTGGTTGGTTGTTGTTGTTGTTGATTTGTTTTGTTTGTTTAAAAGATGCATTTAAAAACAATTCTTGATCTTTCCTTAAAATAAATTAGAAGTAATTGAGTTTCCAGTTCTTTGAACTCATGATTCTGAATGACTGTGAATAACAAGGTTAAAGGTGTGCATGTGTGTTGACTGTTAACAGTTCTCAATAAGCAGTTTATATTTAATTTGTTCCCTAAAATGATGATGATTAATCCCTCTCTTATGGTAGCTCACAGCCAAGCCTGGCAGTTGCTGGAATGTTCAATCCTGCTCATCAAGGTCAAGGAACTGTGAGACAACCAGTCTGAGTCCTTGACATTGAGCTACAGTTAAATCTGAACATCCAGCACCTTGCACCGTGTTGTTCCTCTCTTGCCAAATTAATTTTAGTACTGCTATTGTACAAATTGATGAAGGAAAGTTCTTAGTGCCAGAAGTAGGAAACTGGTATGTTGTCTCAAATCTGATCTTTTTGTCCCAGATCCATATTTGAGTCCCACATTTGCCATGATGCAGCTGAACTAAAAATATGAATAGGGGAGGGGATAAGGACACAAACCAAATGTGGTAGGACATCTAAAAGGACATTTCTTATACTGGCTGCTGTGGTTTGCATTGATTAAGGGCTAGTACAAGGAAGTCAACACACAACTTTCCTCAGAATGAATATATGACAGAATAATTCACTTAGATGTTGGAAGTCAATTTATTTATAAAATATTTGCATATTAAAGGTGATTGTTCTCCTTTAAACTAAGTTTGCATTAAGCTTTTAACTAAGTTTCATGAATGATGTATTGATTGAGCTAAGCTTCCTTAAGTTCCAGTATTCTGCTTCATGAATAAAACTGTCAGAGTAAAGCAACCAATAATTCTCTGCCTTGACATTATGTTCAGTATAACAAATAAATCTTTAGAATCTCAACAGACCTGGCAACTTCATTAACAGTTATGCCTGCAGCAGAGTATGAAAGAAAATCAATTCATGGAGACTGATATTTTAGGTCTTACAGTAGAGAGGGGTTAGCAGATGGGTGATGAACCCGTTTTATTTATCTCAATCTTTCTCTTACAGAGGGAAACTAAACTTATAAGAAGGTTATAGAAAATTATAGAATTATAGAATTATAAGATACTTATTATTATAAGATAGAGAAAATTATAGAATTATAAGATACTCCATCCAAGAAAAGAATAGAGTATGAAACAAGGGGAAAGGTGTAAACTGTATTGAAATATAATTTCCATATAAGCCAAAACAATATGTCTGGGTTCTCAGGCCAATGAATCATAATTCCCTCTCTTATAAGAAATACCTATTTCCTATAAAGTTACTGGGGTGCAGCTATGACACTTAGGAATTCACTGCTGCTGTAGAAAACAGTAATTAGGAGATTAATTTAATTTTATATTAAGACCTGTTAAGAAGTATTGAATATGCTGTATCTCCCTTGATACTCACTGCAGGCGGTATGTCTTAAATACCTGATATTTGGTGATGGTTCAATCCTTCTTCTAAAGAAGACAATGAGAAAACCTTGCTGGCTTCTAAGTAGTATTAACTCTTCCATAAGAGAGCGACCACTGGAAATCTTGAGCATAAAATGCTATGCAGAAACTGTTGAGTTGTTCCCCCCACCCTGACATAATTCTTCCTTATAATACAGATATATCAAACTGTCTCGTGAGCATGATAAACTCTTGAAGCTCTAGCTTTACAGAAGCAGCAAATTATGTATGGATAATTTGTGTCACAGTTTCATCACTTTGAAAGAATTGAGTCATAAACCCTTGGATATAACCATATAAGGTGTCTTTTATTATGCCATGGTTTTAGTTGCACATAGATAATTTTTTTCATTATTCAATATAAATGCTGTCTTTATAGTAGATAATGTTTTAATTTACCATATCATTAAATTATAAGTTAGTACAACAGTGCTTCACAGCTAACTGTCTACAGAGTTTGGGATTTACCTTTTTTCAGAGAAGCTATAGTGTAGAAGAAAATAAAAGGGTAAAGATTAGTGGACAAGTTGTGCTACAAAGTAATGGATTGACTTATTCTTTTTCAAACTCATCATGCAGTTAAGAAACCATATTTCATACTTTTAAATATCTGTAAAACTGATCAGGTTTTGCCTTGTAAGCTTTAGAAGCACATGTTGTGAAGAAAAAAAAAAAAGGAAAATAAATAACTAAGAGGAATACATTTTTAAAAACATAAAAGGAATGAAATTTTGCCTAATTACATAAACTGTAATCTAGAAGAGAGCTATAACAGCAAAGAACTAAAGTACATTAAGTATCTCACTGAAATTACAGTACTATTGATTTCAGATGTATCTAAAGCATAGTTCTTGTAATTTGACTAGGAATATTTACCTGCTTATTCATAAACACGTTTGAATGCTTTACTACATTTGCGTGATTATAATCTTTTAAAAATTGTCTCTGTTGGAAAGTCCTTCCAGTGCTGTGGATTTCTCCTTCTTGCTATTGAAACCTCATAGAACTGGACATGAATCCAGCTGACCGTGATAAAATTGTATCAAGTCTAAACCCTTTTTATACTTTATTGTCTAATAATTCACAAGGTATTGAAGCAGTCTCCTGTCAACAGAAATAGAGCAAAGACTATTTTTCCATCGTACAGATGATCCTCTCTCCCTCATTCTAGTCTTCTAATTCAACAGGCCTTCTCAAAACAAAATCCTTTGGAAAAAACTTAGAGGTTTGTTGCCCAATATTACATTTGTTTAATTTATAATATGGAATATATTAGCACTGGCCATAGATTTTCATAATGTTCTCCATGTTCCTGGAAATTCACATAGACAAATATAACACAGAATCAGAGACTAGGTATATAAAAATAATCTTTGATGAAAGACTGATGATGGGGTGGGGCTCTATAAGATGAGCAACAAAAAAATTACAGTAGGGATGAAGGTCCATCAGGGAAGTCACAAGAGGCAAGTTGGTGGAAGCAGGTTTCTGCTTGGGATTGCAGGCATACCCCTTCCCTTCCTCCACCTCTGCCTCAAATATGCTTGCAGAATAGGTATGGAGGTTCTGGAGGTAGAAGGGAATTAAGATGGTGACAGGGATTCATCCAGTGAGTCACCCAGGGTGTGTCACTCACTCCCACACCTTAGGACTTCCTCAAAAAGGAAGAAAAGGAGGGTGATTGTAGTGGGTGACTCATTGCTGAGGGAAAAAGAGGGGTCCATCTGCAGACCAGACCCATCCCACAGGGAGGTCTGCTGCCTCCCTGGGGCTTGGGTCAGAGATGTAAAAAGGAAGTTTCCTGCTCTGGTGCAGTCATCTGATTATTATCCCTTGCTGGTTATCCACGTCAGTAATGATGAATTTGCAGAGAGAAGTCCAAGGGCAATTAAGAGGAATTTCAAGGCATTGGGGTGACTAGTTAGAGGCTCAGGTGCACAGGTGATGATCTAAGTAATCCCTCAAGTAGTAGGTAAAAACACAGAAAGAGGGTGGAACACACACCTGATTAACCCATGGCTCAAAGACTGGTACCACAGTTAGAACTTTGGGTTCTTTGATCACGGGGAAGTTTGGATGGTTCCTGGTCTGCTGACAGCAGATAGAGCACACCTATCTCAAAGGGGGAAAAGCATCCTTGTACGGGAATTGGCAGGCCTTGTTGAAAGGCCTTTAAACTAGCCTTGAAGCGGGAAGGGGATAAAACCAGACTCACTAGAGATGAGACTGGGGATGGCCTTCAGTCTGCTGTCCCACTTGAGGTAGACAGTGGTGGTACGTGCAACTGCAGACACACAGGGCTCACTGGTACGTTGGTGGCCATGGAGGTGGTCAAAAATGGTTGGATGAAAAGATTGAAAACTAAAAACTTTACTCCCTCTCTGAAATGCTTATATGCCAATGCACGGAGCATGGGGAATAAGCAGGAGGAGTTAGAGATATATGTTAGGATGCATAACTATGATATAATTGCAATTACTGAGATGCGGCAGGACAGATCCTATGACTGGAATGTTGTTATGGATGGCTATGTATTATTCAGAAGAGACAGACCAATAAGGCTAGGTGGTGGTGTTGCTCTCTATGTGCAAGAGCAACTGAAATGTATTAGGTTCTATCCAGGAGGGGAGGTAGAACAGGTTGAAAGCTTGTGGGTAAAAATTAAGGGACATGGAAAAGGGAATGAAACTGTTCTGGGTGTCTACTACAGACCACCAGACCAAGAAGATTATGATGATGAGGCCTTCTACAGTCAACTGGAAGTGGCCTCTAGAACACTCTCCCTGGTATTCATGGGTGACTTCAATCACCCTGGTATTTGTTGTAAAGCCCACACAGCCAGGCATACCTAGTCCAAAAGGCTCTTGCAGTGTATAGACGATAACTTCCTGATGCAGGTCACTACCTGCAAGGAACCAACAAGGAGAGGTGGACTGCTGGACTTTGTATTAACTAATGAGGAAGGACTGGTTGGGGACATTAGGGCTGGGAACACCCTCGGGGGCAGTGATCATTATATGGTAGAGTTTAGTATTATACAAGGTGGAAGCAGAGCAGTAGATTACAACCCTGGACTTCCTCAGGGCTAACTTTGAACTGTTCAAAGATCTGCTTGCAGGAATCCCATGGGCTAGGACTGTGGAAGGTAAAGAAGACCAAGAAAGTTGTTAATTTTTAAATACCACTTCCTCCAGGTCCAGGATAGGTGTATTCCATTGAGGAAAAAATCAGGAAGGCATGCTAGGAGACCTGCATGGATGAGCCGGGAACTTCTGAAGGAAATTTCAAGGAAGAGAGAAGTATACAGCTCATGTAAAAAAGGACTTGTCAGTTGGGAGAATTATAGAGAGGTAGTCAGGGCATGTAGGAAGGTAACAAGGAAGGCCAAAGCTCTCTTAGAACTTAAATTGGCGAATGAAGTAAAAGAGAATAAGAAGGGCTTCTTCAAATAGTATCAGTGGTAAGAGGAAGAATAGAGAAAGTGTGGGGCCACTGCTGAATGAGGCAGCAGCCCTGATAACTGAGGATGCAGAGAAGGCAGAGTTGCTGAACACCTTCTTTGCTTCAGTCTTTAATTCTAAGACCAGCCCCTGTGAACTCCAGTCCCTGGATGAAGGGGAGAGAGCCTGGGGGGGGGATGATTCTCCACTGGTCAATGAAGACTGGGTTAAGGACCAGTTACATAAGTTGAATGTACATAAGTCCTTGGGCCCTGATGAGATGTATCCAAGAGTGCTGAGTGAATTGGCTGATGTTGTTGCCCTACCACTCTCCATCATTTTTGCAAAATCGTGGCGAACAGGAGAGGTGCTGGAGGACTGGAGGAAAGCCAATGACACTCCAGTCTTCAAAAAGGGCAGGAAGGAGCTTCCAGAAAAACATAGGCCAGTCAGCCTCACCTCCATCCATGGAAAAACAATGGAGAGGCTCATTCTGGAGGTCATCTCTAGGCACATAGAAAAGCATTCTCAGAAGTAGTCAGCATGGATTTACCAAGGGGAAGTCATGCTTGACTAATCTAATAGCCTTCTATGATATTTTAACTGGATGGATGGATGCAGGGAGACCAGTGGATGCAGTCTATCTTGACCTTAGCAAGGCTTTTGACACAGTCTCCCCTAACATCCTTGTGGAGAACCTCAGGAAGTATGGGTTAGAAGAGCAGATAGTAAGATAGTAAGATATTTTAGTAGCTGGTTGGACAATAGAGTCCAAAGAGTGGTGGTCAATG
>JANHFX010010375.1:24707-84933 GCA_027560015.1 Chloroceryle amazona | reverse complement strand
GAACAGGTTGCCCAGGGAGGCAGTTGAGGCCCCATCCCTGGAGACATTCAAGGTGGGGCTTGACAGAGCTCTGAGCACCCTGCTCTATTTGAGGATATCCCTGCTCTCAGGAGGGGCTTGACTAGATGACCTCTAAAAGTGCCTTCCAACCCAGACATTTCTATGTTTCTATGTTTCATGTTGCTCCAGTAGGATCTAACAATTTCACTGTTAGTGGAAGGAACTGTTGAAAGATCATCACAGTAAACCGAATATTTCTAAACTGACATTTTATGGAATTAAAATAAAGTTCAAAATGTCAGAAATTCTCATGGGAAAATAATTTTGCTTGTTTTCTGACACATGTAGTTGTTTTCTCACAGATGCACTTGAAGTCTCTCTAGTGACATCAACTCCTTACAGCACTGAATCCTTGTTTTTACGAATTAGAGTTCATAAAATGTGATTCCTGTGGTAATGTGTTGGCAGTATTTTGAGGATCACCATGCATCTAGAAGATAAAACAAAATATAAAAAGGAAAATTACTTAATTTGAAATTCAGACTGTGTTCTTTAAGAACAAGGAAACTGGCTTATCAAATTGTCCATTACTATTAGTACTTGTGGTTTAAAGCAAATGTGTGAAGACAATGGAGCCACTTTCCATCACTTATTAACAACCTTGTCTAACTGGTTCTTCCATTTCTTCTTTGGTCTCTTCCAATCAGAATGATTCTGTGACTCTGTTTTTAGTAGAAGACAAAATAATTATGACCTTTACAAATGCTTCTAGAACAATAGAAGCACACTTTTTTACAGACCAATTGTTGACGTTTAATAGAAAAAAAAATGTTTTTTTTTTTCTCATTTTCTTAATTTTTCTCTCTGGGTGCCCTGTTTCAATGTACCAGCAGGGTCACCAGAGAAACAGAGTGGTGCTCAAACTGTTTTCCTCCCCCATCCCAGTTTATCTGTAGACATTTTGTGCTGTCAGAGAAGTGAAAAGGTCTTCTGTGGATTTGTCTCTTCTGCAGGCCTTGGAGGTGACAAAGACTCTCTACAGCTGCAGAAGGAGCAAGGGAAACCAGCAGGACATGTGTCTTTGGGTTGGAAAAATGTGTGACAGGCAAATAGTTCAGCTGATCCCAGTTATTCATAGTAGATTTACTACCATGATCCAGTACGACACAGAAGCATCCTTGAGAAGTCATTCAGCTGCAGGTTAGTGGTTGAAAGCAGCAGAGCCTGGTGACCTCAATGAATATTCTCCACATCACCCATACAGTGCGCACACCCTTACCAGAATGAATCAAGACCACAAAATTCTCCCTGGGTGGGAGGCAAACAACTCACTTTGCCATTCTCCTTCAGAGGATTTTGCTGCCCAATCTGCAATGCAAAATAATATACCATGAAGCCACAGGGAATCATTTAAACTCATTTTGACCTATCTAATAAAACCACCAGGATCTCAGTAAAATGAGACTTGGATTCATAAACAAAGGAAATGTTCTCTTGCCTATTATTTTTGTATCTGTGTCAAGAATAACTTGCAAGAATTCTCCTGTATTTCCTGTCTGTTAGCAAAAACAACATATGTCATTCTCTCTTTTTTTTTTTTTTTTGGAGCAATCCTATTAAGTTGAGATCCATTTCCCTATAGGAAAGGAGTGAAATTATCTTCAAGACTCTTCTAATTCTTTGCAAGATCCCACAACAAAATCTTGTGGTTAAAAAATTTCAGCTGAACTATTGGATCTTGGTGTACCAGAGGGTTTGTTGTCACACTTCCTTCAATTTAGATGTATTTTTTATTAAATGGTTATGCTGTTCACCTCTTGGAAAGACTTCATTAATTCAAGAAGAGAAGAATCAAGCCAAGCAGAAACAGTACTTCAGTAATTACGATCCAAAACATTAGGAAATAACAGAATAGAATCAATCTCTATCAGCATGATTGGATTTTGGAGGGAGGAGGGAGGGGGTGGAGAAAGGAATGTGGCTTCTGAAACTTTTAAAGGAGCTAAAGCATAGTTTGGAGGGAATGTTCTTACGTGTTTCTTTTAATCTTTCACTTTGGGGAAAAAAAAAAGTTAAGGTGAATGTATTGCTTATGGCGAGATTGGATTGACAAAACTGGAAACTTGAGTTGTCTACTTAATTACAGGCAAAACATAACACAGATAATAGCTGGGCAGTATTTTTATGCCCCTTCACTGGTGAATTTTAGCTCTGACCAAACAAAGTGTCCTACCTGCTGGAACTGATGCTGTACCTGGAGGCTGCTCCAATCTCAAGCAGTGGGATACAGTGCAGTCATCAACACTGGGCAAAATCACAGTGACCCTTGAACCACAGCAATACAGAGATGGAGATGAGTATAGACTTACTCCTTCAGTCATGTTACTGTGGCATTATCCTGATGGAACCATTAGCAACCACACAGGGATGGTCCTTTAATATTGCTCATCTGGTAGAACATAAACCTCACCCTACTGAGGCATGTTTTGGGTAAGAATTGCAGAGAATCTCTTTTATGGAGTGATCCCCACTAGTGGTTAATAAACACATGGTGACTGAATACACAGAGAAACAGAAGAGCTCTACCAACATGGCAATAGAAATAAACAAAATGGGTATTGGGAGATTTTAGCCTTCAGCCAACCAGTAATAAATGTAAGCCTGATGGCAAGATTAAGGACAGCAAGGACTAGAGGTTCCCATCACTCCTTTTGCAGTTTGCCCCCCCTTGCTAAAACTGCCCAAGATGATTAAATGTGGATTTCAGCTGCATCAATGATACCTCACTACTGAGTTCTGGACTGTAGTGTGTAACCGGGATCCTCAGACTGGACTCAGTCATTGCTGATCTGTAATTGTTAATTTAAATCTGGGAGATAATTTCTATCATTCGACCTCTGGTAACTATAGTTATTTTTGGCCTTTCCTTAACTAATGTATTGAGGAAGCTATTATTCTTTAATACAGAAATACTGACTTGTGTGCACAAGGTTCCTTACCTCTTACAAATACAACCTTTTATGGTTGCTAGTCAAAGTATATAGTTATCCAGCTTTGTTTTTTCAAATTTAGCCTTTGGTAATTTCTTTTCTGATATAAATAGTGTGATAGTGAGACATCACTCTGTACTAAGACAGCAATAAAAGCAAATATAGTGTTTCCAAAATGCTGAATTAAAAATAAGCTGCAGTGATAAATAAGATGGACATGTTGACTCGTGTTTTGGGAGGTTTGTTTGCTGTAAATGATGCAAACAAGTCAAGGGTAATTTACAGGGACTGTGTTTTGCAAATTGAGAATTTACAGTGAAATACCATTGTTGATACCAGCAATGCCTACAGTGCATAATGTTGCATAAGGGTGGACTGTAGCCATAGATGTACCTACAGAGATCATTCCTCATGGGAACTTCTAGTCATCTGGAAGATGGATTTGTCCGGAAAGAGGATATGTGAACTACTGTGGCATTGTCTGTGGACATTGGAGCAGAAGGACTTACTGGGCAGAGAATCTACACCTGCTCACAGGGAAAGACTCCCCAAGAATAACACAATCAGAAATCCCATTACCTCTTTCCAAGCACTGTTCCATGCTGTGAATTCCCTCTGTGATAAGATCATGGCATGAGAAACAGGCAAATTAAGACTGGCAGCTGAGGAACCAGAAGGACAGAAATCAGTAGCAGAAGGCTTAAGGGTAGAATGTGTAAAGGATTATCTCATGTGCCTGGGACACTAAGTATGATGATAGAAGAATTTCTGTCTAGTCTTATGTAGGTATTTGTGGAGATCTGTCCAATTTTCCCCACCTTAGTAATGAAGCAACTTGTAGAGATATAATTTCTTCCTTTATATTTCTTATTCCCTCATGGGACATAGTTTTCCTTTGGTCTTGTATAGAGCTGATCCACTAGACAGCATTAGGGAGGGACTCATAACATGCATCTATGGATCTAGATAGTTTCTGGTTAATCCTGTCTGAGTCTGGAAATTTTATTCCATGATATATCCAAATTGTGTCAGTTGTCAGAAAGGTTTCCACCTGAAACTCTGAAAAATTTCTAATGAGGCAGAGATCTTGTGTGTATGAATTAGTAAATGATAGTAAGGACTACAGCAGGTTCTGGTAGAGGAAAGATGTGTTCTCCAGCTTGGAACAAGCTCAGGAACTGAGCTGAGACCACATTTTTTAACAAGGTTGCTGGAAATATCATCACAACGTCAAAGTCAGACTGCCTCAGCACAGGTCAGCACTGTTTCCTGACACCAAACATACAGTGGAGGTATTTCAGAGGAGGACCTGGCTGCTACCTTTGACATTTTTTTTAAGTCAGGGGGGTTATATGAATGCCTGCATGAGAGCAGTGACTGCACAGTGCCTCTGTGCATCATAGCAACTGCAAAACTAAATGAAGTAAGGCTCGAAACTCTTCCAAAGTGTATGACAATACACCTAATACCAAAAGCTGGTATTAAATTCTGTTGTGTAAATCAGAGTTTCTGTACAAAATAGCAGTATGATATAGATGCATAACTCTAGATTATGCATGGATTTAGATTACAAAGTTGTATTATCTTGAAAGACTTTGAATTCAGTAGCAATGTTATTGCTTAAGACTGGAACTATGTATCCACCTGGTCAGGCTGGGTTCATATGTGGAGTCTACCACATAAGTGAAGCTTATATCAGTTGCTTTCTCATAATAAGGGTGTCTTATCTTTCATCTGAGTGTGAGATAATTTGGATCATTCTATCCATATACTGATGTGTGAATTATTAAGCATTGTAAAGTACAACCAGTACTCTATTATTGTTCATACTATCCCATAGCAATGTTTCCTCAGAGCAGCTTAGCCTCACAGGAAAGCAGAGGGGAGCAACTTTCAGACTCCTAGGTACAAAGCAGGCTCAACTCTACCTGTCATTGCCCACAGACTTTCCTCTTACACTCTTGAGCTCAGACAAACAGACAAATCATCTTGCTTTTCCTCTCACTGAATGAAAAACAATCAGTCTTCCATGGCTCAGCTACAACTGAGTACTTGTATGTGCTCAATTCCTATCAAATGCAAAGAAAACCCCATTAGCTTACATTACAGTGAAATAATTTTGTGCTAAGACTCAAATATTATTATCTGTCTGAGCACTGAGAATGAGGGTAATCAAATGGGCTGGAATCATACCTTCATTTTGCTGTGTTGACTTATCCTTCATCTGTATATAAAGGTAGGAAATTAAAGCAGGACCTCTTGCAACAATCTGCTTACAGCAAGGGACAAAGCTTTTCACACAACCAATTCAAGATTTCATTTGCTCAGTCCTGTCACAAACTGTTGGGTACAGGGAATACCCAGCAGAGCCCCTGGGCTCAGGGCAGGCAAAACAACCATGTCCGGCAGACAGTGCTCTGAGCATTTCTGCAGATCTGCTCAGAAAACAACCCTGGAAGTGAAAATGTGAACTCTGTTTTCTCTGGAATACATCTGAGGTTTTTTCAGGTACGTGAAGGTACATTTTGGTCACCCCTTGCTGAAACCTGAGCTAAATCTGCCAAAGCTGAGCCGTGAATAGCTCTTCTTTCACTGGTGAAACTCGCAATACATCAAATGCTTACCAGGTCATTGACTTCACCGGTGTGAATATGAAAGTGCCATCAATAAAACACTCAATAGGATTTAAAAAATATCCCTTTCCTACTGAGTCAGGCTCCATCCAGTTATTCAGAAGTATATCACATTTGTGTTCTGTGTTGCTCACTTGACTCCTTACCTCATGCTGCAGGCCTGTAGCATTTTCCACTGTACAGTCTGATATTTGGTAATTTCCAAAACCTCTGCAGGGGGAACAGCGATATCTGGTGTCCCCTGCCTGCACTCAAAAGTAAATTCACATTTTACAAACCATAGCAGCTCCATTTTACAAACCATAGCAGCTCATAATCTTTCGTGTCCTTTGTAATGCCAGGTTGTCTCTGCAGCTTGTGTTAATGTACACTAATGAGGAACAGGCAATATCAGAAAGCAGAGAAGCACAAAGAATGTTCTTCCAGTTGTTTTAGAATATGCCATAAAAAAAAGCCCAAATTGTTTTGCTTGGTTGCAGTGCTGCGTTCTAAGGCAGCTCCTCCTGTTTTCTATTGGTTGTTCTGGTGGGGTTATGAGACGATTTCTTGACAGGGTGTGAAGGCAACAGGGGAAGCCTCAGGTCAGTCACCAGGATGCAAGTCTGGGGAGGATCACAGATTGTTTCTAGGGTGGGGATGAAGGAAATGTGGTTGGAGGGGGTTATCAGCATGTGTGTAGTTTTAGTGAGGGAGGTTGGGGTATTTGACTGAGCTCAGTCCTCTACTGTCTCAGGGACTCAAGACACAAACCTTACCACTATATAATATGTTAAGAAAAAAGTCTGCAGGCAGTCCTGGGTAGGGGCAGACTCCTTCTATTGAAAACCATATCCTTTTGGCAGAAATCTGTGAATAAAGAAGACTTTTGGGACCTTTAAAGGCTTTGTTCCCAGGATTAAGCACACACTTCATGTTATGTGGATACCAAGGGAAACAAAAGTGAGTACTCTGACCACAAGTCCTATCTTTAAACAGAGTCTGGCAGTCATTTTGGGTGAAGGGAGAGGAGGATTAGGGCTACACTTGTTTTCTGAGTCTGACCCTCTGTGTTTGATTTCTCAAAGGGGAAAACTCGGAAGTATTTTTTCTCCCGTGCAGACTGTGTGCTAAAAAAAACCCAAGGCTTTTATCTCTCTCCCTTTGGATAGGTCAGTCTTTGCAATTCAGCCTTGGATCATTAACTATCCTCATTCTTCCTTGATTGTCTCCTTCCTCCATTTTGCAGCCTGTAACAACTTACAGTTTATTTCTTTTTTACCCAAAGTCACATGCTTTTTCCCCCTGTGTTATTTTACTCTTAATTGCTTGATCCTATGCTCATTGAAGCTACTGGTAATGTTCCCATTAGGGACACAGTAGCAGCCCAGATATCCCCGTACTCAAACACAAACGAACACTGCAGACTTCACCATTGCTTCACTGAGAAAGGCAGTGTAGGGTTCAAAAAAGTACAGTGCTGAAATTGCATGCTTAAAGTCCAGTGAATTAATTTGAAGCAGATAACAAAATGTCATGAACTTTCCTGGGGGAGGGAACGTGGTGAGATTGATTTGACATAAAAGACTAGCTATCATTATTAATTCATAGTTTGGCAGATCTCAGGCATTTTAAGTGAATGAATTAATTCTGTATTACAGAGTGTCCTTTGAAGAACCTGGGTTTTAAAAAATAATATTTTAATATTTTTTTAAAGCCTTATGAAATCCTGTTTGTGAATATTATTAGTTGTGTTGTTCTAGGAATTTAATTTTTCTTTTAGGTGCTGTAAGTCATTAAAATTTTTAATGCAAACAGACTTGGGTATAACTGGTAATATTCTGTGACTGAGGTAAATTACAGAAATGTACATAATAGCTGTGGACATTTGCAGAGCTTGGACCTGTTCCCTACCCAGATGAGATGTCTTGGTCTCCATTACTTTATATGTTCTGTCTGCTGCAAGAACAGAAGGGTCTGGACCCTGGGAAAAGGATTACTATAAAGGCTGCAAGCTTCAAATTCAGCTGATCCAGAGTTCATGTGTGTATTCCATGAATCAAATGAAGTTTACATTGAATTTTGTTTTATGAAACATCTGTGTTTTTCTTTTAGATTTGGAGTGTAAGGAAAAAGCTGCCTAATACAATGTTCTTGGGAAATGCTAATATTTTTGAGTTTCTGAGACTGAACTTTCTCCCCTTAGTTAAAACTGAGTCTATAACTTCCCCTGTAGTGCGCTGCCCTAGAAACAAAATGCAACATGATTAATGTGGTGAATTTCAAGAATGTGCTTGCACAGCTTATTGAAAAACACAGCTCTGGCAAACACTGGTCACAGCATAACCCACCAGGTTATGACCTTGGCTAGTAACTGGGACCCAGGAGGAGGGCTAGAAAAACAGTAACTTGGCAAGCACCAGGAGCTGGGTGACTAACTGGGGACTAGTTCTGAGTTTATTACAAATCCTTATTATTAAGGTGTCCCAAAAGGATCACCAGACAATGACTGTATGCTGTTGCTGCTCTTAAACCTGCAGTACATAGATGAGCAATAATTCGCAGGTGCGGTCCTGCCAAGACACAGAAAGCTGCTGAAGCCACTGAGCAGATGCCAGCATTGGCAGCAAATCTAGTGCTTGTAGCTTTATTCTTGAGACCAGCAAACAGTGCTGAACAAGGCTACAGAAGCTGCTTTTTTAATCCTACTTTCCTCTGAGCCAGGAAGTTTTGTTAACATCTGAATATCTCTGAGCACAACCATGCAGGTAGCTATTTCTTCATAAATCAGACTATCTTGAAGCATAGTTTCTTACTAGAGAATAAAACTATTGGGCATGAATGAGAAAAATATATTTAAATGTGACTTTACTCTGGGCATTGGTGGCATTTCAATCAGAAAAGAAAGAAGGAATGTGTTCCTAAATAACTTTCATGTGGGATCCTGCTCATAGGCATTACCTATACATTTGCTTTTAGACTCCATCAGCTATAATAGGAGCTTTAACCTTTAACTCACATGTAGACATCTGAATTTCCTTTGGAGTAGTCTAGATAGACTAACTAGAATCTACATCTGGGGCTGAATCTCTCTCAGGCTACTTGCTAACCAGGTGAAAAGCAATTTCATAGTTTCAATTTCTCAGAGTTAGAAAAATGTTGCTTCTCAGCATTTTCAATGGTAAAACATTTTATTCACATACTGTATGTGCCCCATCTAGGAAACTACAGTCGTACAATAATTAAATGAAAATACAGGCTTTAAGTAACAACATCTCTGTTAGCCATTCCAGGGTTTTTGTCAAACTGAAATGAACATTTAAAAAATAATCTAGTATATGTGTTTAAGAGAGCTTAAGACTAGCTATGAAAACAAGGAGTTATATTTTTCAAAGAATTTACAGTTTTGAAAATTCTTTCTAATTTATACAGAGGCCTAACAGGCATCCTTCACTGTGTTTTGCAAAAGTAAAGACAGGACCCACAGAAACAGAAAAAAGTGAAAAAAGGAAAGCCAGTTCTCATTTCTGACTGGAGCATTGTCTTCTTAGACAGTTCCAATGGCAAGAACATGCTTATTTTTAATACATGAAGAAATGAGATTAGCCAAGAAATCTAAGTTACTCAAATCCCCTTTTTTCCCCCAAGCATTACACTGTATTTCTTAATTTATGGTCAAAGTAACAGATGTCCTGATGCAACAAGTCTTTGATCTCTTTTCTTTATATGGTGAGAGTTCTGCTTGCCCTTTTAACTGATTGACTATACTGAAGGTCTTTTTTGTGGTCATTCTCCCATGACTATATGGAACTACTTTACACTGATTTTTATGTGTTAATTTAATATTTACATTATTCATTCCTGTCTTTGTTTATTAAATGAGATTAGTCCTTACAATTTTGTCTTCAGAATGACTACTTTGGTTCATACTGTGGCACCACAAGAGTACAAAGGTCCAATGTCAACATTTTATTTCACTTTGTTTAATAGTTTATATAGAGATTAAGAAGTTTAACAGAACCATGTTATTACAATCATTATGCAATACATGTACTTCATAAGATTAATGTAATAGTTTTTAATAGTATTAAAATTATAGTACTTCTTTTTAGATTACATAGTTTTATAAAGCAATTTCTTTTTAATCAACCTAGTCTAGGTAATCAAGCAGGTCTAGTTACTTGCTGACAGCTTCTCCTATCAGGCTGTTCTCCTCTCTTTTCCCTTTCTCAGCCTAGTTTTCCTAGAGACACTTTTTTGGGTCCATCTCCATTACAAGTTTTGGTTGTGATAATTCTATAGTTTTACTTCAAATCTCGTTCAAAAGATACTGACAATCTTTGTGTATATTTTTGAATGATTTGTTGAATGATTTGTTCACATTCCCTTTGAAATTAAAGGAACATTTAGAATTTATGGCTTGAAATTATGTGGGGAGTTAAATAGTGTTACACTAATTTTCCCTTTTTTCATTCTTTAGTGATGGCTTTTGGCTGACCATCTCTAATTGAAAGCTAGCTTGCTGTAAATTTAGTCTTAATATATTCAACAGAATCAGAAAAATTTGCTTTAGGTTTTCATTGCTGCTCTGCCTCAAAATTAGGATACTTCCCATAAAGGGACTAATTTCTTTTAGCTAAAGGAAAGCTGCCATTAAGTAGGTGTGTTGCTTGGGTTACATTACTCCATAACTTTTTAATTTTTTATTTTCTTAAGATTCAACACTGAAGTTTTGCTATTCAAATAGTGGCTGCTGCTTTATGTGAGGATATGAGGATATAGTTTTTTATGGTTTTCTTTCTTTCTTTCTTTGATTTTTTTGGTTGGTTGTTGATTTGTTGTTTGTTTGTTTGTTTATAGAGGCATTGACCTTAGATATTTGTTTTGTTTGCCAGTTATTAAGAGCTTTAAGATCATAGTCATTTAAGGCCACTGAGGTTGCATAGTTGCTCATTGAAACCTTCCAATAAACTATTTCAGGAGCCAAAGGAAAAATTGCAGTCATAATAAATTGAAGATAAATCCTGTGACTTTTGGCAGTGCTGTGGATACTGGTGCTATGGTGATGCAAATACAACTGAATACCCTAAAGAGGAAATAATTGATCTGGAAGGCTGCTCTTGAGCCTTATGCTGCTTGAATTCACTTAATAGCAGTTAATTTAACTTCTTTATTAACAATGACTTTTTAAAGTAATAGTTTGACTTCAGAGAGAAAAACAGTAACTAGAATGTCTACTTACCTGTCATGGAAATGGCTTAGAGAATGCATGGGTACTATTAGAAGAAAAGGTTAGAGTTCCATCATTGAGAATAAAACGCAGAATGAAGTGGAAAACACTGAAGTTTGTGTTACTAGTTTGTGCCCTCCCTTAGAGCTAGTTTTTAATCTTAATTTTCACAAATTCCTGTGGAAATGTATGTTTAGAGGTGTATTTTTCTGTGTATCTGGTTTTTTCCTGCTCAGAAGACTCTCATAATTGTTTTCTGGTTGAAAATTTTCTCATGCATTTGTGAGGATATTAGTGGCTCTGTAATTGTCCTTTGGTTACATTCAGGATGAATTATAAACTTCTCCATCTTCATTAGAAACTTTGAAGTATCTGTTTGTGTCTAAGTGCCAAAGTAATTACTGAGGTTGTTTTTATGCTGGTTTTGACATTTGGGTGAAATCTTGACCAACACATTTCATAACTACAGCTACACACATTCTGTTCAGTGATTTTACTGTTCAGTTCTTCTCACCAACAGCACTGTCTGAAGTCAGCAGCCTGTTCTCACAGGCAGTGTCTGCTGCTGGCAGTGATAACAACCCATGGTCAGAGTTACTGCCAAGGGTTGGTGTGCAGACCAAGGCCACTGTTGGATTTTGTGTACCACATTGGGGGGTGAAAAAAGTGAAAGGCTGCCCCTGCAGGGAGGAGAGAACAGGACAGGTGACCCCAAACTGACCAAAGAGGTATTCCAGCCCATATACATCATATTCAGTATACAGCAGAGGGATCTGGAGGGTCTATAGGTTTTTTGTTAGCTTGCTAGTTCTTCCTTTTCTAATCGCTCAGTCTCTCTCCCTTACTCCCTTTCTCTTCCCCTTTGAGGAGGGAGGTGGGTTAACAAAGAATATCTGTTATAGGCCTAAGGGGCTGCCCTGACCCTAAACTGTGACATTAGTTAACTGAGTCTGAGGAGCTACAGTCACAGGTATCTGCATAGGTTTATATGTAACAAGCCTGTTTACGTTTCCTCTGCAGTCACTGCAGATCTGGATAAAAAGGCCACTAGAAGGCAGGAAGCAATTTACATAATTTGAAAACAGATACTACCCTTTGGCCAGATGAATCAGATCCTAACTATCCACAGTCTGCAACTGACTGTAATGGAAGCTTTGTTGTCAGTCTTTGCTGTAGTAGGTACCTCCACACAAAACAAAGCAGGATCAATTCTACCTGTTACCCCAACCAAACTTGTTCTCCTTGCCCCTGAGATGCTTGAGAGAATCTGTAAAATGAGATTACTTGAAGGTCTGATGGGTTTGCACCATGCAACTAATGTTTCAGTCCTAGACCTTGACCCTTTTGAATGAGATGCTACCCAAATTCAGAACAAAGAATGATTTCCGTCCCTAAGGATCTTACAAGCTGCGTCTAAAACAAAAGACAGAATTACAAGCAGACAAGTATACTATGGAAGGAACGAACAAATTATAAATGAAATCCCTGAAATCAGAAGGGAAGAAATTACATAATGGAAAGTGTACTTGTGATTGTGCATAGGCCCAGCACTGATCTTTAGCTTGGAATTTCAAACCAAAGATTTGATGAGATAAATTTTTAAAATGTGATGGAATTGCAACCCTTGTAAGACAACAAAAAGGAAAACATTTTCTGAGGAAACACAGGTCAGAAAAAGAAGGATGTTATTGTAGCTTGCCTACTCTTTTTAATTGGCTTTAATATAAATGTCACTTGGCTTGTGTGAATGCAGATGCATCTCACTTCTATCTCAAAAAGCAGCAATTCAAAACCAGACCAAATATCACAGTTGTATCAAAGCAATTTATCACCTACTATTTATCACACCACTTAACTTTGCAATCAATTTGAACCCCAAAACCTTCTCTAAAGCATATTTATTTTGCAGTCTAGCTTATTTTATAAAGTTATTAAATGAAAAGCTATAGTCATGTGACAACACTGATAGATATCATTGCAAACAATGAACTACCTACTGTCTTAAGGCATCAAAAAGGTCGGGTGCAGTCTAATGAAAATATTATTTCATCAAATTATGTGTCAGATTCCATTATTTCACTGTTAGAGTAGAAATGTGAAGTGAAGAAGATCAATACTAATTGGCAGGAGAGAGAAGTTCAGCTGACATCTTGTAAAGAAAGAAAATAAATGTCCCACTGGCATTTCATCAAGCTGATTATTTTACAGTGGGGGAGTGAAAACTTAATTACAAAAAAATGTTTCTTTCCTGTTTCCACAATGTGCCTTATTTGCTAATACAATTAGTTTTACAAACTCTGACACTTGAGTGTCTTGATTTTGCTTGAAACTTTCTTTTCCTTTCAGTGTTAACTGCTGCTGCCTTCCTTCCCCTGCATCCAATTCTTTTCTGTTCTTTTCCTTGTCTCTTAAGGAAGTTAGGAGTCTCAAAAGGGAATTTTAGAGGTTTTTCTCTCTGTCAGTGCACACAGAAATATGAGACAGGTTTGGAGCAAGCTACCCTGTGTCAGATTTTGTTTGGATCAACTAATATACTGTAAATTAATTTTCAGCTTACTGACCATTTTGCTTCAGCAATCCCTGACTTTCCTCAGTGGACAACCACAAGGTTTATGGTAATAACTGACTCCACTGTTTTCATGTCACAAAATCCAGCCACTTGTCATCTTGAATTTCTGTGTTATGGATCAAATAAGTGAAAGCGAATCTAAAAAACAATTGGTTTGTATTTTCTTCATTAGGGTTCATAGATTTTTATGAATACTATCTTCTGCTTAAATGAAAAAAAAGACAAAACCCACACTAGTTTTTTTGTCACAAGAGCTTGGAGAGTACACAAAGTCGAACTAGTCATTAGAATGAAAGATGAGAAGTCTTTGCCTCATCTGCATGAGGAAAGTGGTCTTGATTCAGCTGACAAGTTGCCAGCATCTCCTCTCATGGAGAAGAAATCCCCAGTGGCATTAGATGACTAAAGGCAGATTGTGTATCTCTTCCCCTCTTGGGAGGGATAAAGCCTCCTGGAAACAGCTACAAGATGGTATTTCTTTTCTGTCTCTGTTCTCATTTTATTGTTCCTAACTAACCAAATGGTGTAAGCTAGAAATTAACTTGTAGTTGGTCAGCAGTCTTCTCTTCCATGCACCAAATACAACTTATCTATAGGAGAGTCTTATTCAGGATCAGGGGAAGAGCACTGGGTTCCTGTGGAGAATCAAAGGAAAAGCCTTCCTGCTTGAGACAACTATCGGGACTGTCCAGAGAGATGCAAATGGAAGCAAATACCTTTCCTATGCTCACCTCAACAGATTCATCTCTGCCCTTGAGGAAATAAGCGGAGTAATGGCTCACTGTCGATTTTTCTTTTGCCGGGGAAGAGATGGGGGTGGAGGAGGGCAGGGCAGGACTGAGAGCCAGAGATGTCTGTCTTGCTTTTGCGGAGGTGCCTGCATGGCTTACTCTTGGCAAATGTCCTGCATAACCACTGCTTTTAAGATAAGAGGATGGGTGTGCACAGTGTATGTGTGTATCAAATACATAAAACTGTCTGGGCAGCACTGGCCCCAAACAAATCAAGTTAGAGAAGAAGGTGGACATCAGCCAGATCAAAGAGTAACCAGGTAATTTCAAAGGAACTTTAGAAATGAAGAAAGAGTAAGACTGAAGAGTAGTATAAAAGAAGCATGGAAAATTTTAATAGCAGCAAAAATATTTGAATGGAAACACCAGAAGCTGCCCTGATGTCATCAGGCTGAGCCTTTGCTCAGCAGGGTGGAGCAGCTACCCCATCAGGTGCTATGAGTAGAGTTTAAGTGGCTAGTGGAGTATGGGGAGCAGCAAGCACCTGCACCTTACACATGCATATTCAGCCTTATGGTGGACATTGTCACCTGCATGGGGATTCGGTGGGTTATAGGTAGTGGAGAGTATTCATTCTGAGTGCATAGTATAATTGCTCTCACATTAATAAAACTTTTAAATCATGAACTGGTTTAAACTATGGGAACTGGGTAGGTTTTATCTATGAGAGCTTTTGTGTCTATTCCTGAGTATCAGGTAAGTGCAACAGAAGTCATGTGCCCCTGGAAGTGCAGCAGAGAGAGAAGGTATTTTTTGTCAGGCAGAAAAAAGGTAAAGGGTACTTGTGTCTGCCTTCCACCCTGCAGTCTTTCAAGCCTGTCTCCATTTGAGACAATTTGGAGACAACCCAGCAAGATGAATATTTCTAAGGACAGTTTGTCTTCCTCCTGCAGGCCTGTCAGTGAGAGTGAGGTCTGGTAGTTGTGCAGAAAATTATTCTGGAAGAAGGCAAATTAGGGTAAAACCATAAAACAGCATTGGGAGACATGAGAGACCTCTTATACCAGGACTAAATTTCATTTCAAGATGCAATCATCACATTCTATTGCCTGCTTCTAGGGCAAATAGTCAGCAAAGAGCACAAGTAACTGTTAGCATTGAGGAGGTCCGAGAACTGGAGTCTCAGGATGTGCCAATGAATGACACAGATTTAACAGTTGGATAGCAGGAAAAAAAAAGCTGTTCCTCACAGCAGAATGAAACATTAGAAAGAAAAAGCTACCTTAAAATGAGGAAGTTTGTTGAAGAGGCATTTGAAAGAAACAGATAATGAGGTAAAATGCTATTAAAACATATGATAGAAAATTATGTCCTTAGAGGACCATTCCCAAATCTCAAAGCTAATGTAGCTGATGAGAGAGGGTATTAGAAGTGAAAAAACCTCACGCCCTTAAAAGTGGAAGTGGTATCCTCTTGTCAAGAAGATAATGGATTGTAGCAATGAACAACACGACAGGCAAAGAAAAGATAGAAAGAACAACTTGGTAAAGACATAAATGCTAATAATAAAAACTTCTTCAAACATATCAGAAAGAGAGCTTTCCAGAGTCAGTAGGATGAATAGGCATTGAAGAGGAAAAACTTTGATCCTCATTTATTGAAAAGCAAAGTGGGGAACTTATCAGTGATGCAGAAAAGCAGAAAAGAGAATAAGGGGGAATTGTCAGTCAGAATTATGAACAGCAGGCATTTCAGAAATCAGTAAAATGAATGCAAACCTATGAGAGCTGCTATCTTCTAAAAGAAATTCACATTTGTAAACCTGCCAAACTACTAAACAAATATCCTACCTGCTACTTGACCTAGCTTTAGAATTGGGGAGATAAAAATACAGTTAATATTGTACTGGTGTCTCAAAGGGCTACTCAGGTCATCTTGGGAAAGACAAACCAGTTACTTTTGAGTTTAGCACCATCCAGATTGGCTAGAAACTGTAATGACAAATGGAATTAATGAATATGGATGAAATGATAGATTTGGGATGAGTCACAGGAATGCCTTGTGAAACTGTAAGTGTTCTGTGAGGATGTCAGTTTACTGGTAAGGTGAAGTTGTCAATCCAGTATACTGGGAGTTAAGACAAAAGGTTGACAAGAGCTTGCAGCAAAAACTGCTAAACAAGTATTCACCCCTATTAACCAAAAGAATTTCTTCCTTTGTCCTGTTGTAACCATATATACCAGTAAATTAACATTTCAGCAGTTTGTTGAGACTCTCAAAGGTTATACAGTAGGATCTGTCACCCTCAGCATATTCACAAATGATAAAGGAAAAAAATTTGCAGAGGATATGAACTTATTCAGGATAGTGAAGTCTAAATCTTCTACGCAGAGATGCAGGAAATTCACAGTGCTGAATGACTGCGTGAAGATCAGATGGTTCTCAAGGCTGATGGAAATTCATCCATGTGAAAGACAAAGAACTCTAGTTCTCTGTGTTTAGCAGTAGACATACAAGCACAGGATTATCATACAAAAATGAGATTTTGGGGTCAATGGAGGCAGTTTTTTAAAAATGGTAATGGAAATTTTTTGTCATCAAGGCATATGCAGTAGCAGAGAGTTAAATAAATAGTTCTGAGAAAACCCCCACAAAAAATCCATCCAGATGGGTGATCCAAAACACTGACATAGTACATTAATTACTTTAAAAAACTCTTCTTTTTTTGGGGGGGGGGGGAGAAATAAAAAGAGACAGGATTTGATGTAAATGAATTAGAACAGGATGTAAAAGTCACCAGTGAAGTTTCCAATTTCTTTGTTGTTGTCTTCAGTAAACCTTTCACTTTTAATACAAAAGCTCATTCAGTGATTAATTACTTTAGTGCAGTGGTGTGCTGAGGAGGATAGCTGAGTAGATGCATTTAGATTTACCGCAAAGCAATAAGCAATATTACTGCTCAATATTATTGGAAGGATTTGCCTTTCAATATATTCTTTGATTCTTCTCAAACTGCTTGCTCATATACTTGCTACCAGCTACATTGAATGACCTAGAAATGCCATTTTGTAATGAAATATAAAAGCTGAAAAATATTAGGTTTGGGATGGGTTTTTTTTTATTATTCTTTTTAATTTTATTTTTGTTTAGTTTGTCTTGGGGTTTTTTGGTTAGGATTTTTTTTTTTAGTGGTTTGTTCCCTCCCCCCTTTAAAATAAAACCTTTTCAATCTTAAAAGTACAAAGTTTTTGGACAGGGACACTATACTCAATTATCTATGATACCTAGTACCTCACATTTGCCTTATGTTCTTAACTGATTATTTGTCCACTTTTTTGGTCATTTTTCCATCATTATTTTATATCTGTTCCCATGGAGATGATATTGCAAGGATGTGTTCCAGCTTTAATATGTCAGAAATAATCAAATACCTGCTTTTACCTTCTTGGATTGAAGAAGAGTGAAACTTTTTTTTTTTTTTCCTTTTTTCTGCACAGTTCTTGCAACAAATGCTATCAGTAGGAGGTTTTTTTCCCCATAGACAACATTTGGCACAAAATGTCCCTGAAATACGTTCAAAATTGTCATCGGAGTTCAGATATGTCAGATATTCTGACACCAAACCCTGAATTGTTCATTCTGTAAGTGGAGGTAAATTTTTATTTCTTTAGACCTTTTTCCTCATGATAATACTCTGAAGATTACTTACTGTCATGATTATTCTCTTGCTATTGTAGTGAGTAGTGGGCCAAATTTAGGATAAAAACTGCCCTAGAAATACTGCAGTCCCTAGGACTAGCCTTGTTTCAAAAGCTCATTGGCAGAGTCTGAATTCCCAGGTAAAAGAATGATCCCTGAAGCAGATATTTAGTTCTCTTAGGTGCTAAAGCATTATTATGTGCTACCATCCTTCACATGCCTGCATTCCCTCCTTCTGTCATTCATCTCTTTCTAAATTCTTGTAGCAAGTAAAACCACTTCAAAGTGGGGCAAAATTAGATGGTTGGACAACAGCTTTCTGCCCTGCAAAGCCCTAATCTGCACCCAAAGCACAGTCCATTAGTGCCTTGAGGAAGGGATGCAATGCTTTTGACTCCAGCAATTCCTCATTTTTGGATGGTGAAGAGTTCAGACCACTCTGTCTCCAGGCATATTCTGGAGAGGCACTTCTTGGTGTGCAGATCTCTAAACTTTTAAAATGGCAGACATGAACTTGTTTTACTTTCAGATTGGTATGACACCCCTTGGTGTCCTGCATGCATACAGGGCTCAGGCCCAGCTGTTGCTTTCTCCTCTGGTACCAGACATGTAAATGGGGAAGGAAGTCTCCACCTTCTACTCCTGGTAGCATCTTTGCCCACATCCGAACAAGTCAAGGATACAAGCCTGCCAGAATTGTGCAAGGTCATAAACCAAGCACCAGAGGTCCTGCAGTGACTCACTATCCTGGGAAGCACTACCAGCTTCATCTGCCAGCAGCAGCTGAGCACCAAAATGAAGGCATCTTGGGTTCATTTCTCAGGTGTACCTCCAGGGAGAATCTTCCATTCACCAGGGCCCTTATTCCCCTGGCCCCACTAATCTTTGATAACATCTACTTTTGTGCCTATCTAATCCCCATGCTGGCTCTGCCCTGCTCATGGCATTTTCCCATGTCCAATTCCCCACATCTCCTTTCTTTTACATCCCTCCTACAGAGCTCTTCTCTCCTCACATCCCACGTGCACTATTTATGTGTCCCATTCTCCATCACTCCCATGGCCAGGTCTCCTCACCAGAACTCTCCTCACCTCCTCACCTGGGGGAGCAGAGGAAAAGCTGTCCTGAGCTCTCATTTTCTGTGTCACAGAAAATGAAACCTATTGTCAAAGTCCATGTCGTCTGCCCCTGTCCCCCCCCGTGCCCAGTGCTGTAGTGAGGATGGAACAAGCAGCAAGCTAAATCCAAAGCAGGTCCTTGACACATTCAGCTGCTAATTTCTGGCTACTCACTGCTGCTGTGTGGAAGCAGTTTTTTCAAAGGCTTCAAGGCTGAGTAGTTTTTCCATGGTATCATAAGGGCTTAAACTTTGCAGCATGGTAGCCCTTGGACCTCACTTGACATGACTGCATACCTGCTGCTTTCTCTCAGCTGCTTCTGTGCTGTGTCTGGTACCCTGAGTTTGCCCATGGCAAGCCCAAGGAAGGCATCCTATCAGGGATCAAGGACATCAAGAAATGGAGACCCAGTTAACCTTTGACTGTTGCAGTGAAACACTCAGGCAGGGTAGAAGCATGAATCAGGAACATACATTGGACCAATATGGAAGGGAACAGAAAAAGTCAGTTTTAATGGAAAACAATTGTTATAGCAACAGAATATGATAAGTGTCAAGTAAAAGCTAGTGTGCTGAGTTCTCAAAGCACTAGTATTAAACTGAATACACAGAACAAATCAGGCATGCATGTTTGAAATCTGTCTGACATACATGCACTTTTTGTTGTCATGGTTAAATCTCCAGAGGTTGATTTATTTTGACTATCAGACAACTAGTTTCATAACAAACATATAAAATGCCTCTACTAGATACATGAAGGCTTTTTAAAACAAAGTAGCTTAGTTGAATAAATCATGTTTCTTATAATTTTTAGAAATGTTATAGGGAAAAATTTTAGCTAGGGCTCCTTTGTCAAGGAGTCAATATTTTTGTGAGAAGATAACCTTCTCCTTTCCATGTTCGTGTAAAATAAATGAAGATGAAATACCGAAAGCACTTTATTAATATTCTACTCTTAATCACAGTCATCACATCTTTTAAGTGTTTTCTACATAAGGTCTTATGAGAGTGCTAGACCACAAGACATTGAAAGACTATAATCATGTGGGGTTCCCTTAGACTTTAGATTTTGAAGTCAGTTCAGAGAAGAAGATACAGACATTTTTGCTTCTCTGTCTCAAGCTTCTGACAAATGACAGCCTGTGTATCCTGTGGGACTCCAGTTATTTGGACCTAGGCCAGTGCATGTCAAGGTTGCAATTAGTCAGTGCTTGTGAGAAGCCACACATAATGGTGAAAAGCTTTCCTAACTTCATTGTTTCTTAGTGTGATTTGTTAGCTGTTGTATATTGGTATTCCACACTATGTTGAGCTTGAAATATCATAAAATACAGAGCCTGGAAAGGCTTTAAAACTACTGTTGACTAGCAAGAGTTTTCCACTTTGCTCTAAGCCAAGCACGTTTTACCTTGTAGGACAGCAGACACTGTCAGTCTTGGCAGGGGAAGATAAGACAGCAGCTCTTTGGTAGGTGGACAAGATCCTTGGCAGCACAGTGCTATGCAGAGCACTGCTCCTCAGTCCTGGCCACTATCCTTTTCCTTGCACACTTTCTGTCTGTCTGTGTTGGAGAACTCAGGACAATATGTAGCCTGTATCTGCTGATGTTGTGCAATGGAAAAGGAGATAAGATTTCTGTCAGAAAGAAGTACTGTACTCTGCACTGGTCACTACATCTTGAAAGCACCACCTTGCAGGTTATCCAGCCTTGATGTCCACTGGCAAGTCAATGATGACTTTCAAATAGCTGAGAAAAGTGGTAGTGGGGCAGATTTTGTTAAGGATGCATTTCACAGGAATGTGGCACCTATGTCAGGGGTTGAATGAGACAGAGAATACCTCAGGGTCTGCTGGTCACCTAGTTCTTTTATTCTCATTATTTTGCTTGTCTCAGGGTAATCATTGTGCAAGTCAGACTTGAAAATTAACATCAGATCATTTCTTAAACCATATGTTCCTTTGGGCAGCAAGCTGTTCTATGTTTCTAAAAACATCCAGTAGTCTGGTCCACTGCAAGGAAAAAAAAATTCCGTAAGCAACACAACTTATAATTTCTCAGTTTCTTTGTGTTTCTGAAATACTTTCTTCCATTATTTATTCTGTTTTTCTTCTCACACTGTGAAGTACCTCACACTGAAAATCTTGGTTGTGTCTTTGAAATATACTTAAACCTCAGGCTAAAGATGGGTACTTTTGGAGAATACTGTCATTCTTGGCCCTGTCTGCACTTTGGATCTTTCAGAATACATGGGAGCTATTAGTCTTCTCTAACTGAGAATGGATATTCATTAATTATATGACATTTCTTTCAGGTCCATGACAAGATATGGGGATAAAAAATATTCCCAAACCTCTGATCATGTCATTAAAATGAAATTTTAACTATAGTGTGGAGGGTGGATGAAAGTTTACTTTGCTAGAAACAATAGTTATTTGGAATTCATCCCATCGATAACTTTCCAAGATTGGTACCACTTTTGATAGAAGCAGTATGTCACCACTAAAACCCTTGAGAGCAAGCTAGTTACCATAACAGCAAGTGAGTTACAGCTGTGATTTTTCACTGTTCGAACCCACCCCTCCTGACCACTTCTGACTGTGTTTTGGTCTCTAACCTTATGCTCTTTCAGAAAGAGTCTCATTCTTTGCAAATGTCCTTGTTGCACTTGTATTTGTTATAGACTCCCCCAAGCCCCATATATTCACGGGAGTTCCTGCAAATTCACACCCTTGTAAAAGAGAGAAGGAATTACCTGGGATCTCTGAAGGCTATCCTAACAGGGGGCTCACACAGCTTAATATACTGCCTCTCTTACTGTGTGTAGTTCAGTTTGAACCTTTTATAACCTAATATTTCAAAGACTTATTTTAAAAGTCTCAGATCTATTACTTATATTTTATCTCCATTGTCACAATGCAGTGTCCACAATAGCACCCATATCACTTTTGGAAGGATGCACAACCCTTAAAGAGACTCTCCTCCAACACTGCTTTTGATATCTGGACTTTTTTTTGGTTCAAATAACATATTTATTATCACCATCACAGAATATTTTCACCTGTTTTTGCCTTGGATATCTCCCTCTTCATCCTTTCTAACCCTAATATCTACATGCTAAACCAACTGTAAAATTGAAAATATTTAAATGCAAACCATTCATGTGTCACTAGAATCATTCTTCTTGAGAAACGAGCAGAGAAAGCAGAAAGCTTATCTTTCTGCTGCCAGCACTTGCATCAAAATAAGCTCTGCTGGTGGCTTTATGAAGAACATTCCAGTGTGCCACTTGAGGAAGAATGAAACTGTTGAGGGATAAATATAAAAGTAGATAAATAGACTGTCTTCAGAAAGCTGGCGACCTTTTTGAGCCAAATATTTTATAAGATTTGAAATACTCAGCTAACTCCAGCTTTTTTCCTGTCATTATTGTACCTCTAAGTTTTTTATGTGCTAGGGAAAAGAAAAGTATAACACTGAACATCATGAGTTTTTCAGGGGTTTCTAATAGGACCTTGAATTGAAAGTATCAGGGTACCTGATAAAATGGATCCCATTAACTTTTTGTCACATCGTTATCAGAAGAACACCCACATGGACATCAAAGTAATTTTTATATGTGCAGCCATCACTGATTCCAATTCAAATGTCTAAGGAACAAAAACTTTATGGGTAATTTCTGACAACCTGGTTTTGGTTGCCTGTGCTGGCTTTTCACTGTGTATGTAAACAGTGTATATATAACTTCTGGTGTTATTGATAAAGTTGTTATGACAAAAACACACATCCATTATTAATAAATTGTAGTCCATAAAGAAAATTAATGTAAATAATAGGTAGTAGGAATGATGATTCTACTTCTGCAACTTGGTTTAGCATGGCAGAGTGCACAGAAAAAAAAAGAAAATCTAAAGAGAAAAAAAAATAAAATAGAGATTAGAATTTTAAAACAAATTCACTGAATTTATTCTTCTTAGAAGCACATCCTTCCCTCAGTCTTACATATCCTACATCCAGACCGCTGTTACTCCAGGTTATTCTGGATATGGATAGAACTGCACACAAAAAAAATTAAAAGAGAAGCAAAATACAGAGCTAGGTTTTGAGCCCATCAGCATGAAGGATAAAACTAGTGATTCCCTTCAGCCAAGCGTTCACTCCAGAAAGAGTTGACAGAGTGTAAGGACAAATATTGGGAGATACAAATTCTGCTGTGGTAAGTGACTCTCAGACACATGTTATTTTTCTACTGAAATGTAATGGAAATTTAAAGCAATAACAGATATCAAGGTTTAGGTGAGGGATTTAGAAAAAAAGTCATATTTACACTCTAACACTTTGTAAAAAAAATAATATTGAGGGTAAGCATAACTGTTTAAAATAAAATGCCCAAACAATTACTGAGAGAAAACCAAACAAGATTGATTAGTTTCTTGGTTTAGTTTTTTGGTTTGTGGGTTTTTTTGGTTGGTTGGGATTTTTTTTGTTTTGTTTTTTGTTTGTTTGAGTTTGGGTTTCTTGTTCTGTTTGTTTGGTTTGGGATTTTTTGTGGTTTTTGTTTGGTGGTTGGTTGGGGTTTTTTGTTTGTTTTTGTTTTGGCTTGGCTTGGTTTTGTTCTGTTGTTCTTTGGGTTTTTTTTATAGAAAACTTTTGGCACCTGAAGACCAAAGGAGAAGTAAAGAATAAATATACTATAATAAAACTGACTAGTGAAAAGGCTCTTTACTTGTGATTCTTGGCTGTCAATGAAAAGAGCAAACACACAGTGTTAGCATTTATTTGTACAGTCCAATGAAGAGTATTCTAGTTAGAGCAAAACTGTTTGCTATTGAGAACACTTGTTACAATGGCCTGTGCTTGAGAAATCTAAAAACATCAGATGTTTTATTTTTTCCCATATTTTCATAAGTGTAGAAATTACTTGATCTGCTACCATTTCGGAAAAATGTAGATAACACAATACTATTTCACTGGAAAAGGGACAAAACTGACAGTTGCTGTAGATTTTTTCTGGTGCTTATATCAATTCTTTCTTCTGTAGTTTGATTTATTACAAAAGAGATACTGATTATTTAAACACAGATGCCTAAATGTGGCCTTTTTCGGAATCTGAATGTTAGAGGGGGAAATGTTCACTCATGCGAAGTTAAAATGGGTTCTATCCATGGATAGATAATTTTAAATCTGAGGATACTTATTTTATACATGTTGTCATTCATCTGTAAGCATCTGCTTGTACTTGCAAGTGCAACTCAGATGGCAAATATAAAGATGGTGTTTCCCACATTGCTGGAATTTTAACTCCTCACAAGTCCTTGTCACGGATTGAGGCTGAGCTGACCACTAAATGAATAACATATACTCTCTGTTAAAAAATATGCCATTAACTTCAGAAAGTTATTCAATTACTTAGAAGAGACTGAGCTGAAAAGTAAAATCACTGAATGGAGAATTGGTTCTGTTCTAGCTCAAACCAAGAAAATTCCTAACCCAGCTTAACTTCAGCATCTGACTTTTTGACAGCTCCAACCCTAGGAAAATAAAGTTTTACAGTCTACAGAATGTGACACCAGGCTCTCATATCATCTCCCCAGTGTCTTTTTACTTATGAAAGCTCAGTATATTAATAGAGGAGATGGCTTTCACTCAAGTTCTGTTAAGGACCTGGAAGTGGGCATTTGCTCTTCCCTGTCATTGTCTGACACATTCTTTCCCTTTTTTCCCTGTTATCATCTCTTCTTTTCCCCAAGAGGAAATGGTGTAATGCTACTAGAAGCTGCATAAATAAATTGAAAATTTGTTCTATATTCTATAGTACAGCTAAAAAAAGGTTCATGTTACTTTTTAACCATTCAAGAGAGATCAACAAAGAATGATATCACTCCTATCAAGCACTATACTTTGGATTTGTTTTTCAGAAAAAAACATTTATTCTCTATGTTAAAGAAAAAAAATACTTTTTTGATAAATTCTGTTATGTTTATAGCTACATAACACTGTCGGCCCATTTGCTCTTAGACTCCAAAAAAGCCATCTGTCTCCTGAGGCTTGGTGATACCAGAGCCACATGCAAAATTCTCTAACATGTCATTGAAGAAACTTAGATGTGGGGTAGGAACTGTTATAATAATAATAATTAATTACATTCATTGACATTCTTTGGCACTTTTCTCTTTATCAGTTCCAAATTGACTTTGAGTATCAATAGAATAAACTCAAAATCACAAAATCAGCTCAAATACACCCCCCAAAACAGGTTCAGTCAGGATGCAGCAAAACAGAGGTATGAAGAGCAGATATTTGTAATTCAGACATGTCATTTCTGTGATGTTTGAGTATCAGCCCAACTATTAGCCCAACTATCAGCACAATATAGTAATGTTGTGTCACCAAAATACAGCCTCAGACTTTTCCAGATGTATTGGAGGAGCACAATCCCAGCATGGTCACTTCTGCCTCTACTTTGTCATTATTAGGAAAGACCAAGGGGCTTCTTTTGATCCCAACTCTACTGTCTAGATTTAAATCCCTACAAAATTGGTTGGAGTCTCTTGATCTCACTTTGTTTCTGCTGACTCTGTTACAATTTCTTCCATGTTTGTTCGTGCAGTGTCTTTTCACTTTTGTGAAATACTTATGTCTCATCATTTTTAGGATTTATTATGGTAATAAATTAGTTCAGTTTGCTTTGCTACCATAATTGAAATTCCACAGATTAGGAGAATGTCTCACAACAAATCATCTTTACTTTATAACTTCCTTTTAAACTAAACAGTTGGGCCATCCCCTACCTGTTAAGGACAGGTTTGTACTTGCATTTTGCCACTCCTGTATTTGTTACCCTTTCTGCTCTTGGTGTTGCGCTGCCACAGACTCATCAATATCTATATTTTCCTTTCAGCATATAGCCCTTTTCCCTTTTTGTGAGCCATATAGCTACCTTCCACATCCATGGCACTAACATTTCCAAAAATTGAAGTGGAGAAGGTAAAAATGGCTCCAAAGGTCTTCTTTCATACAGACTAGGAGAGAAGTTTTTCAAGGAAGAGACTAAAATGGGAGCAAAATCAGGCCCAGACAATTGTGTGCAATCTTTTATGTTTAAAGATTTTTGAAATTGATATCACACCCTAAAATTTTGAACTAAATCAAACCTGTCACATTCTTCTCTTGCTTCAGAAAAGCATTCACTGAAATGGAGTAACGTAAGAGAAGGTTTTCCAATGATGTTTCATCCCAAATAAAGTGAGGAAGCACTGAAAATTGCAAAGAGAGATTGCTGTTTCTTAGACTAACTGTAAAAATCCAGCGTGTTCTATACTTCGAGCTCTGCAGAAGCATCTGAGCTTCTGAGAGCTGACTAGAACAAGAAGTGATCTCTGAACCTGCAGGTGAGCCTTATAAGATTCAGCTCTCATAAATAATCTCTTTCAGTATCATCTAACGTCTTTTGTTGTTTTTTTTTTTCTTTGCTACATCTGTGAATTGGCCAGAAGTCATTGTATTTCAACACAAAATCCTCCTTTTGCTGCTATCTCTAAGCTGTGACTTGCTGTCTGCAAATTGTAATGAAAGTTTTCAGTACAAAAGTGCGGGATTTAGATTCTCATTAAAGTTTGACAGCATTTGCATAGTTAAATTCCACCATAAAGATGAACATTTACATTTGAGTCAATAGACCTGCTGTTAACAACAATAACTTGAAATCCTACTGAATTGATAGTAAATGATTCCAAATGTTTGTTGGAAAAACTGGAGCTGTAAACAAAATGTGCTTCCCTCTGGTCACTAGCTCCAGCTTGTAAAGCAGCAGCACCATGAATCTTTCTCTGCATAAATGAAGAGCAGCAAAGGACAGATGTCTGGAGTTTGAGGTGCCTTTAAACCTGCTCCAGCTGTCATTGAATTTCTCTGACTTGCTGCTAGCAGCAATTTTTACCATTGCAGAATGCAGAGGCCATTTTATCATAAGAGTTAAGAATTAATGAATACAAGAATATTTTCTAAGTCTGAAAAATTAGTGTGGACATCTTTCAGCAGCACACAGAATGGCTCAGCATACCAGCTGCAGCATGTAAGGAAGGGATGAGAGAACACAGATTTCCCCTCAAACTGCATTTTAAGAATGGTTTACAGATTCTGTATAAGTGCTGTGGAAGATGGTGAGATTTGGGTAAAATATAACTTTATGAATCAAAGACAAATAAGACCTTTACAAAGGCAGTCCAAACTTTGCCATATTTCTCTTTATGAAGGCTCATCATAATATCATCTCTCCTTAAGTCTATCAAAGATCATTCAAGACCCGCTGAACTCCATAGACATTTTGTCATGGACTTTGTTAGTCCTTAGATATGACTGGCTGCTCATTTGCTGTATGCTGTTTCATTAACAACCTTCTACCAACATTCCTTGCACTCTTAGAAGAGGAAAGGACTCTACGTTGGTCAGTCAGTCAGTCAGTCACTCACTCACTCACTCACTCACTCACTCACTCAAGTCATCAGGCAAGGGTAGCCTAAAAAATCATGTTGCCTTTAGCTACAACAAAATGACCATTCCATACATGGATATATTGAAAAATTAGCTTGCATTTGCTAGTGATTTCAGTTTGTATCAATATTTGCTTTGCACTCATGTTTTTTGAAAATGGAATAATTTTGCCCTAAAAGGCCCCAGATAAACACTATACAGGGGTATTCTGTTGTCCTCAGGTAATGAAATATTCCTTGTCACCCTGAGGCACTTGTTTTTATGGCAGAACACAAGGTATCAGCAATGAAAGTGGTGTAAAAGAAAGAGCAGATAGCAATTCTCCTTTAAAATAAACTGTGAAGTAATTATATACTAAACAAAGTTTGTTTTTTTTTCTGAGAGAAATAGCTATGTGCTTTAATCTCCTTTAATATTCTGGGGACTGTAAAATTCCAATGAGAAAGTTAATACCTCCAATTTCTTTCACACTGCATTTTTTTCTTACGGTGAACTTTTTTAGTATTTGTGGAAAGTTCTTCACCTTGTGTCTTGTTTTTCTTTTCCTGCTGGGGACCTGTTGCAATGAAATTTCAAATACACATATCATGTATAGAAGAGCATAATTTCTTTTCCTTGTTTAGGTCTTCCAAAACAGGATGGAGGTACATTTGTCCATGTGTTATAAATCAAACGTTTCTCATAGTTAACTTACTCATCATAGTAAAGACTGAGACTCGGTTTTGTTCAAATCTACATTTTGAAAGCAGCCACATATTGAATATTGTAATACAAAGTAGAGAAGGCAGTAGTGTTTATTTTGCATTCAGATGAAATCCTGGGAAATAACTTTATTCTTTAAACAATAAAGGGAACTAACAGTTGGTGCTACTTCATTGAAAGAAGATGTCATTTGCAAAGGAGGTTAGGTTATTCCAGGAACGTAACTCCTTCCTGGTCCTTAGTTGTTCATAGGCATTAAAGATTTTCTTGAATCTCCAGTCATAAAGGCTGTCTTATTAAGAACTGCAAGAAGATAGTATGTCGATTTTTATTCTGAATACAGCATTCTGACAGGCATGAAAACACCCACTCCCAAAATGACTTTTCGACCAAAAGGAACGGTTTTCAAAGGTAAAACCTGTGTGCCAATCAGAAGCTGTTCTGTTTTTAGGAAGACAAAAACTTTTTGATTCTCATCTTTTTAATTTAATGCCTCTGGTCCTACCAAACTTTTATTAAATTAAGGAAAACAAATCAGATCCATCAAAAGTTTCCCCTATGATGTTAAGAGGGGTTCTTCCAGCTGGGTGGGACTTAGTATTACAAGTAATGTGGTGGGAAGTTGTCAGTTTATCTTCAGTCTACAGTGTCTTCTATTTTCACCATTTTTCCTTTTTGATGCATTAGAAATAGTAATTGCAGATTTACATTTTATGCCAGGGTGAATTCATTGGTCTAAAAATCAGGGAATGTCTTTAGTAATTTCTGAGCAGATTGTTGTAAAACAAGTTATGAAACTCAGATCCTAGCTTACTGGAACACAGGGGATTTTACTGCTGGAAGATTTCATTTAGCAATGTTTATTTTGTTCTTCAGAGATACGTGTTCTTTTGTCTTAGATGAAATAAATGATATGTCCACTAAGCTTGAGAAAAGGAAATTTTTATATTTTGTAGCTTTGAAAGAATAATGTTTCCCATAACATATTGTAATGCTTGCTTGTTTTCTACTGTCTTCTTTTTTAAACAGATAAAACATGATTTACAGGGTACTTGAACTGAAGCAGTGTCATGCAGGTATAAGCAGCTGTAGTTCTAAATATTGTTTCAGATATAATGTTGTGACAAACTTTTACAAATTTGTGACTTGAATCAGTTTTCTCTTGACCTCCAGCATTTCTCTGTTTTGTTTTTGGTGTGTGGATTTTGTTGTTGTTTTTTCAGGGTTTGTTCTCATAATAGATTGTTTAAAGCATTCATTTTATCCAGATTTTTATTTTCTTTCTTTTTCTTGACATAAACTGGAATATTAAGCTAAAACAAATATCACCTACTAAATCATCTGCTAAAAATAAATAAAGAAAATAATCAGGAAAATACTACAATTAAATTTTTAATTTGCACGTTAGAAAAAAATGTTCTAGAGATGTTTTATAGGTATCCAGATTATATTCAGATCTACAGTCTTACCTGGCAGAGGTATCATATTAGGAGGAAAACTACATGGAAAAAGATATCAGTCACCCCAGATTCATGATTCTTCAGGTGTTAGCTAGTTTTCTACAGCTATGGGGTTTGTAGAGAGGTGGATGCCAGTTTCTTCTTATGAATAACAAGTGATAGGACAAGAGGAAATGGCCTTAAATTATGCCAGGGCACATTTGGGTTGGATATTAGAAAAAATTTCTTCACTGAAAGGGTTATCAAGTACTGGAACAGGGTTCCCAGGGAAGTGGTTGAATCATATGGACATGGTCAAAAGTCATGTAGGGAACATGGGACATGGATTAGTGGTGGACTTCATATAGTTTGGTTAATGGTTGGATTTGATGATCTTAATTGTTTTTTCCAACTGAAATGATTCTGTGATTGATTCTATGATTCTAACTGCCAGCTCACAACTGAAAAGCTCAAGCTTGAGATTTTCTGTGAAAAGATGTGTGCTCACAGATCCAAAATAATCACGGTGATTTTTTCTTATAAAAGACTGGGATAATTGTAATATCTGCCTTGGGTCTCAGCAGGAACTCTGGTAAGCCACAGAGGTGATTGACAGGGTGCCAGGAGGAGAAGCTGATAGAAACACCACCATCATCTGAATTTGTCTGAAATTAATTGATCTGCATTAAACATATGTGCTTGGGTAAATGAAGCGTAATCATATTTTATCTTAGAATTTTTTTTCTTTCAAACCAGCTGTAATAAAGAACTTCTGTAAATACCAGGACACAATTTAAAATGCAGAAAAAATAAAATAAATTTGGAAGAGAAAACAGGAGTCTGTGACAGAGGAGGGTAATTCATATCTTCAGTTGATATGAACATAGACTGTGATGGTATTTTCCCTTCGTACTGGTATGGGTATATATATACCCATTTGTACTTGTTTGAGACTATGCGTACAGTTAATGTGCCTATGTATATGCAAGCACGTAACTTCTAAGCTCCCGCACTCCTATTCCATCTGCCCTTCCATCCAATCTTTACATGTATTTCAAAAATTCAAATGATAAAAAAATTAGATTTTTCTGCAAAGAAAGCTTGGTCAAAACTCTTTATATGATGCACTAGTCACCAAATGAAGGATTATGATGGCTGGAGCTCCTCTACTATTAGGACAGGCTGAGAAGGTTGGATCTGTTTAGCTTGGAGAAGAGAATGTTTCAGGGAGACCTTAGAGTGGCCTTCCAGGACCTGAAGGGAGACTACATGAAAGATGGAGAGGGACATTTTATGAGGGCATGTGGTGATAGGATGAGGGGTAATGGTTTTAAGCTAGAGCAGGGTAGATTTTAATTAGATATTTGGAAGAAGTTCTTTACTACGAAGGTGGTGAGACACTGGAGTGGGTTTCCCAGAGAAGCTGTGGGCTTCTCATCCCTGGAAGTGTTTAAGACCAAGCTGAATGACAGTTTGTGCAACCTGGTCTGGTGGGAGGTAGCTCTGCCCATGGCAGGGGGGTTGGAACTAGACAATCTTTAAAGTCCCTTCCAACTCAAGCTGTTCTATGATGTGTGTTGTATCATTCAGGCTATGCAGGCAGAGTGGTCCTTCCCGGCCTGGAAAACTATCAAAATCATCTGTCTAGCAATTCCCAGGATAATTTGTTAGAGATTTGATATTTTTTAATTAATTGTGTCTTTGAAATTCAAAAAAGTTCCCAGAATATTCCCTGCAGTCATATAACTAATGCTAGTAGACTCTTGATCCTCATTACCAAGCTGAAACCACTCTAAGGAATTTCTGTTGTCTACTAGTTTTTAGCTAATCGAAAAGATGTGTATAGGTCAGTTACTGAAACTGAGGAAGAATAGAGGATGCTTTTAGAACATTGCTGAACAATGTATATTCTATATTTAGAATGACACTGCTTATAGAAATACTTTTCCCTGAAGAATGACAAAGTATATATTTCAGATATTACTCATGACCTCTGATGAACTGCCCACATATAACTATACTAGATTGTTGAAATCTGTGCTCAGAAAAATAATGACTTGGTATAAGCAAGCTGATATTCTTCCTGCTTGTTTTTTGGTGGTTTTGTTTCTGTTTTTTTTGTGCACATAAATGTTCTTTAAAAAATCCATTCTAAACAAAATTAAGTCAAAATAATCTGTAGAAAAGCCATTATTTCCCAAGACATGAACGGTTATCTTTAGATAATTCTTTTATTATAAAAATGGATCCTATATTTTTTTTTAAATTCATTTCCTTTCCATCAATTTCTGTTTGGACATACATATATGCATAGGAAAAGCATCATGTTAAAATTTGTGGAATTTGGGTTCTGTTCCAACAGAACATGTTTATTTGGTTATTTTCTCTTTATTGGGCAGAGTGGAGAACCACTGCAAGATTCACCATCCTGCCCTACCAGTTCTCTTAAAAACTGAACTGGAGCAATCAGCTTGAGGTGCAGAAAAGCTCTGGAGGCTGACTTTTAATGTCTGCTTAAGTGTCAATTGAAAGACTATTGAAGGCAGTTAAAGGACTCTTGGCAATTTCATATAGGTTTTGCAACAGTCACCTTTTATTTTTCCTGCATGAAGGACAGTATTTGGACAGGGTTGTTTTTCATGATAAGTAGTGAATATTGGAACTAGACTGGAACCACAACCAAAGTTACAGTCATCACAGTATTTTGGATATTATTAAAATCAACAGTGAGTTGTACTGTATTTGTATTGTATTGTTCTTCCTATAGAATTACTGCGCCTTCTAAGGCAGTGTCACCTGTCTTTAGTGCTCACACATTTGGGATTGAAAGTGCAGGAAAAATTTCTTTTGTATAACAGGGTATGTTGTCATTCCTCTTTTTACCCTGTTCTTGCTAATAAAATTCTGAGATCTGGGCACTGGATTAATGGAAAAAATCACTGGTGAAACTGCCCCAGGTGATGTCCTTGGTAGTCTTTCAAATCTTTCCAGATGTTTCCACATTGTTTTTTCTGGGGTTTCTTTGTATCCAATAGCTAAAGTAACAACAAACACAACAATCAACTCTTCATGTCAAAGTAATTTTACCAATATCTCCTAAACCCTGGAAAACAAGATTTCAGGACAGCTTCAGTTTGTGACTTTGCAGCATCCACTCTTCATCCTTAACAGACAAAAGAGCTCCTGAACTGGGAATTTGGTATAACTCTTACAGCTCCAGCTTGATAGAATCACTGATTCGTGCTGAGAAAGCCTGACGAGGTGCTTGGAAAGCATATCAGAGCTCTTGCCTTCCTTCTAATTTCTGAGATTTTGCTGCTATGAATTCCTAATTTGGCCATTCAAAGCCAAACCAATCCTTCTGTTCTTTTTACCACAGAACATTTGTAATAATAACAATTGATGTCATATTGTCATAATAATAGACGTCACATTGTCTCTAAAACCCACAGGATTCAGAAGGTACCAATTACAGAATCTCTGGAGAGACTTTGCTGGTATTTTTAAGCAGCAGAAATATGGTTAAGGAAGCAAAAGTTCTAACAGCTGAATAAGGATTATTTAAATTTGAGATGTCTCAGATCTGAGTGTTTCTGATTTGTTCATGCTTATGAATTTCCTTTCATGCATGTGTGCATCCCCTCCTGAGATTTAAAGAAGCTACAAATGAATATGAAGTGGAAAGAGAAGCTTCTGTTTGTTCCACAAGGAAATAAAACCACAAGTGTACCTTGAAAAACAATACTGACTCTATTATACTTTAATATATATTCTCAATTAATTATACAAAAGCCTGAACAAAAATTCAAACAGAAGGAGAATAGATGAAGTGGTGCCTCCACTTGATTATTAAATGGAAATAACTGTGAGGCATTTCCATTTAAAAAATAATGTCACCCCAGGAGCTCACTTCTTGAGCTAGTCACCTCAGCATGTCTCCAGCACCCTTGCATAGAAAAGATTTATGATAACTGTTCAGCTTTGGCTTCATTTAATTGACAGTACTTTGTTGCCAGCACTGAAAAATGCTGGGTGCTTAAGGATGTAAGAATAGTGACTGATACACATGAACCCTGCCCCAGTTTACTTGCAAACTGATCAAACAAAAATCCTCAGAGATGGCACCTGGTATTTCTTCCTCTGAATCAGGCTTTCTTTGTCAAGATATCTTTAACTTTGTAAAACAAGCTGCTTTTGTAAGAGTGCTTTGCAATTTCCAGTTACCTTTTACTAAAATTCCAGCCTCATTGCTGTTTGCAGCTTTGCTAATGAGAAAGCTTTCCTTAACTCCTAATGTCCTACAGACAATGAGAACTGAGCTCATGAAAAAAAAAATTGAACCCTGAAAATTGGCGTATAACTCCATACCTGAAGGAGATCCTGGGATTTCAAACATACTGGCGACACTACATACCTCAGTGATTTTACTGGGAGCAGTACAGCTGGGAAATCAATCTGCTCAGTCTGATACCTGCAAAAAAATCAGGAACAGAGTTGGAAATAAGTAATTCTGTCTCATGAGGAATTCTAACATTCCACTGATCCATGGCTGAGGGGAAACTTGGACAAAAATGCAAGAATCTTTAGAGAGAAAAAGCTCTGAAAATCTGAACTGTAGCCCTGGAAATACCAAAAACATTGAACTTGACACTAATCTATGCCTTCACAAGCAGCTGCCTCAGGACAGAAAGGAAACATAAAAAGAAAAAAGAAAAGGACTTTGTTGTACTATGAACATGTCCCTATTTATTTTATAAACCAGAACTTACTCAAAAGAACTTGAAGTATTAAATCAGGTTCCAAATCATCTGTGCTTTTTGTAACAGAATAGATTAGTGGTAAAAACATCATGTTTCCAGAAAGCATAGTGCTCAGTTCTACAAAATCTTAATTACTAGGGCATTAATGATGGGCATCAATACTGATTACCTCTGTGAGTTAGAATTTGGGAATGACTTTGTAACAAACAACCCTGTGGAAAAGTTCTATCAAATGTGATACTTTTTTTTTTGGATACTTTTTTTTTGTTGTTATCAAATATAGATACCTGTTACATTTCCCATCTTTTCTCTATAAGAATTTCTTTGCGATGAGTAACATGATTTGTAGTTCCCCTTACAGGTGGCTTTAGTCAGAAGGCTGATGTTTCTTTGCTCTGGAAGCAATAAGAGTCATGGTTGTTAAACTCGTTCTTGATCCTCATGAATTGGATCACCCAAATTCTAAGATTCTGAAATACTTTTAAATCAAACTAACACATTTAAAAATAAAAATGTATGACTTTATCAAAAATTACAATTCACTGTTCACTATGAATAGATATGTTTATATGTTTGAGGTAATTTACAGTTACTTAAACTAGATTTTTTGTCTCACTTTTAGATCTGCAACTGGATGCCAGGATCTAATATTAAAAAAAAAAGAAAAAAAATGAAAGAAGATAATTGCCTAATATTATTTCCTGACAACTGAATGTATTGTGCTGTTTTGTAACAAACATCTGTGAAAACCAGTATAATCTATGAGTCTCTGTGGGTATTGTTATATACTACATTTAAGACAATTCCTATCAGCAAAACAGAATCTAAATCCAGGTTTTTAAATCACAGGACCTAAAGTAATCTGAATAGAGCCATGGTAGATGTCAGATGAAGAGTCATCAGGACTTTCTTCTCATGATGATATTTTCAAAATGGTTTTCAGTGGGCCCTGTTTGCATTCCACAAAAATATCTTCCCTTACTGAAATTTAACAATTTGACTCCCTGTCCTTGTACTATTTGTATCCATCCTTGTACTACTTCTCATTATACTACTGTGATTGCCTTATAGTCTTGACTTGATCCACACCTTACCGTTTGACTCTGTTCAATAGCTCTCTACAATTTCTTTGGTGTGGTCTCAGTCACCTCTGTCTTAATTTTTATCACATCAGTTAAATGACTATTTTCCAACCTAAACTAATTAAATGTAATGAATTAATTATATTTAAGTGAGTTTAATAACCCAAAGTGTTCTATATCTGTACTCATCATATCTTTCACTGTTTCACAAATTAGACCATATGTGTGAAGTGATTGGAGCTGCACAATTGTAAAATCTCCATTACATCAGAAAGAAGCTTTCACAAATACACTTATAGTCAAAGTACTGGAAATTAGCAATTTTTATCTTGCTTTGAGGTGAAAAAGGACATACAGGTTTTCTACAATCAGTTATGTCTTCAAATGGAAAATGTTGCTGATGTTAAACTGTTGTCTTAAAACTACTGGGATGAAAAGTTGAAAACTTGAGAACAAACTTTTTAATTAGAGAGGGCTAAAAATTATGTATTTAGATAGATAGATAGATAGATGTAACGTAGCACTTGCAATAGTAAAAATTATTTTTTTCCAGCCTCCTGGAAAATGCTTGCAGTTCAGTAAACCTGGAACCAGAGATATCTGAGAGCTTGTTGTTATCCAAAGACTGTTTCACATACATATGTTTTACTCCATGGAAGACTAAGGATATTTTTCCTCTAATATTTGAATTCTTTGCAAAGTGAGTTAGTTGTCAAGATGAAGAACCAGCATGAAAAGAATAAAACACTTTTGGAAATGTTTGTGGAATTCTTTATGCATTTTTTAAAAATGTGAATTATTGCCAAAAAAATGAGTAACAAGTTCACTCCTAGTTAGCAAAATCTGTTGATAGATAAGACCCAGTGCTATGGTATGAAGTAATTGACTTAAATCCTGAATTTTAAAAGGCAGTGTAATATTTCAAGTTAAATCAAAGCTGGGTGTAGGAATCAATAGGACAGGCTATGGTATGAGGTACCAGACGGAGGTACCTCACCAAACTCGCTTTCCAAGAGCTGAAGGCTAATAAGGTGTACCACTTGTACAACCTTCCCGAGGGATCAGCATTAGTCACACAATGAGTTTTGGTGTTCCTTCAACAGTTCATAGATACTCCCTGATGTTCCTCTTATTTTATGATTCAGGCACAGAAACCCGCTCCCACAGACTTCCAGATTCTTTGCTCTCCCACATACCATGGTAACATGGTATTATTGGGTTTTGGGAGCTATGTATGAGTACAAAACTTGCTTTGGATTTTCTGAGGGGTTACTGAGGCTTGTGATACACTGTACAAAAGCTTACATTTATCTTTTGTAAGATTACAGTTTTAAAAAATAGATATTGCCAATTGCATCTGACTGTGTTAGCAAGGTGACTACATTTTTTTTAATCCCATACCATCTGTTAGATGGAGCTAACCAAAATATTAACACTGTCTAAAATGTATTTTGAGATAACTAATTTATAACATTCAGGCCTTTCAATGCGCAATTTAATTTCACTTGTAGTTTTCCATTTTTGCAGTTCTTCTCAGATCTATATGATTGATCACTCTATTTTAGCCTCACTTCAATAAGCAGTTGCCTGATACACACCATATGTTGTTTAACCTAGATGTGGTACCGTTTTTGTTTAAAATCCCTTCTTGCTGCTTGTCACATCTTTTTGTTCGGCTTTGGATTTAAATGAGTCATGGTGTTATCTCCTTTTCAGAGTAGCTTTTAACCATGGCATACCTTCTTCAACTCTACACATCATTTCTGTATTTGTTACCACTGTGACATTCTCTATCCTCAGTTTCATGTTTACATTTTGTATGATGATCAGAGGGCTGCAGCATCTCTCCTAGAGAAGGGTCCAGGGAGAACTTATAGTGGCCTTCCAGTACCTGAAGGGGGCTGTTGCGTTAAGAGGTAAAGTAATTCGGCAGAAAATAAACCCCCTTGCATTCCATTTCGTTCTCAGATACCAGAGGAGTTAGGGGCAGCTCGTCTTAGATTCTGAGTGATTGTCCAATTTGACACCATGAGTCTTATCAGATACACAGATACACTCAATAGTGCACTGTACCTTCTATCTGGCCATGCTTGCAGCTACGTGAAGGGTGCAGTTTATTTAGGGCTGTAAGTGTGGTAACGCGATGCACTCGATAGTGCAGCACCTGCCCTCTGGTCACACTCACACATGCAGAGCCCAGTGAGAGACGTTTGCGACCAGCTATATGAACAGCATGGTTTATTGAAGAAACAGGCTCTTATGGCTTGCCAGTGATAAATATATTGTTGACAAAAGCACATGCAAGAACAAAGATTGTAAGTAATATAGCTTGGTTACAAAACACATTAAGTTAAAAAGTAGCTCAACAGAGATTTCTAAGTTTTCCAAAAAAGCACTAGGGGAAGTCCTGATCTTACTCAAAGGCACCCCTGTGGGGAGGGAAGAGAGGCTCAGCCTGTTGACTGATCCCAGAAGTCAGAGATAATTTGTAATGCTATCTTTCCTGACTTATTCATAATTGTATCTTCCCTGACTTGTTCACGATAGTGTCTTCCCTAACATTCCCCTTTCTTAAACCATTTTTATATTATTTCTTATCTTCAAGGTGAGCTCAAGTGACTCTAGTCATAAATACTTTTATTATGACTGCGGTAAAATTGTCTCACTTTGCTTTTAAAGGTATAGCTGAAGAAAATTCAGAGCTCGAGCTCAGTGAGGGGTGGTCACGCTTTGGAGGTGTGTAGCCTTTGGGATGGAGGTGTGGTTTGATATTATACTGACATTATAATGAGCAAAGTTCGCACAAAGAACAGCACGTTGTCACAAAATGACATACTGTTGACCCAGGGTGGCAAATATGTAGCTTATCAGTTCCAAAGCAGCACAAAGTTCCCACCTCTGCAGGGATTAACAAAGACTGGCTGTGGAGTCTTCATTCCACTCCACCGCCCATACTGTTCTCAGGCAGTGTTGTCCAGGGAACCACCGTGGAATGGATTCCTTGCATACCAGTTGCACTCCACCTTGGGAGCTTCTTCGATATTTTATACCTTTCCTTAATGTGTGAACAATGCTGTACCTTTAACATTATTTTAATTTGTAAGTCACCTCCAGTCATTACTCCATAGGGGCCTACAGGAAAGCTGGAGAGGGACATTTTATAAGGGCACGTGGTGATAAGACAAGGGTCAAAGGTTTTAAACATGAACAGGATAGATTTTAATTAGATATTTGGAAGAAGTTCTTTACTATGAAGGTGGAGAGACACTGGAGTGGGTTGCCCAGAGAAGCTGTGGGCACCTCATCCCGGAAGTCTCATCTCCCTGGATGAGACTTTGTGCAAGCTGGTCTAGTGGAAGGTGCCCTTGCCCATGGCAGGGGGGTTGGAACTATAGATGATCTTTAAAGTGCCTTCCAAGTCAAGCTGTTCTATGATTCTATGGTTTGTTGATCACTATGCAAAGACTTTTCTAATCTTATGTAAATACTGTAATGACAGAAAACAAAATTCTGCCCTACAATAATTAAAAGGCACCTTTGAATAACACATTTATTGCAAGGACCTTAAAATGCTTTACACATGAGGATGCACATCTATATACTGCAATGTTGTTGTGGCTAGAAAGAACCACATCTGAAAGGGGTCAGAGAAAGTGTCAAAGGGACCAAAGTCCCTGGTGTGTACCACTTCAGGCCCCTGGGATTCAAGGTGCCAATAGAGTTGTGCTTATGCATAAGACACACCAAAAGAATGAAACCCTTCCCAGAGTTCATCACTTTTTTTTTTAACATTCAGTCCCAGGAAAGGATGTGTTCTCTGAGGAGGATATCAAACTTTGTTTTCTTGCTTTGGGAAAAGTAATGTAACTGAAAGGAAGAAATCTCAAAGAATTATTTGCCTTCGGCTACAATGATCAGCTGCATCCCCATCTCAAAGCAAAAATCCTATTAGGCAGTGGTCACATTATGTGTGGAAATCTATGATGATGATAGTGCCCATATTCTGCTTCTCTTCAGCACTAGTCAGCAATAACTTCACAGAAAGAGAATTATAGATATACCAAGATCCTCATCTCAGTTGTATGATTCTCGTTGCAGTTGCCTCTTGTTCAAAAACATTCTATTTTATCCATTCATTTCCACAAAGTTTTCCTATATCATCATATAGCAGTATGTGTCATTGAACTATTTTTGTTGCCTTTGTTCTGTATTCCTGTTTTCCTTTCTATCCTCAGATCCAAGGGCTGAGTAGCTGGAGAAGCTGACAGAATTCATAATGGTAGACTGAACATGAGACTGATATTAAAGGCAATTCCTCTTTGTGTCCAGACATAGATTTTAAAAAGGTTATATGTACTTTCAGCAGAAATCTCAGGAAGCAGAAAAAAATATAAATATGGGAGATTCAGTTGTAGGAGTGGAGAAGGAAAGAAGGCAAGAAAGGAATGCAGTAAAAACATCACTTAAATTCTAAAAAAACAAAGCTTGTGTTTTCCAGTCAAAATAAAGTTGTGCTTTATTACAGCACAGTCATTGTGGTGACTGATAAAGTGAGAGTTTAATGCACAATAATTTTACATTATCATGAGAATTGCCAACAGTATCTCTGAGCTTTGGTATCTTGACTGTCACAAACCAATGAGAGGAATCACAGTTTGCTTTTTTTTACACCTAATGTTGTGGAGGTTCTGCTTAACCTATCATTTACCAATGAAAACGTATCTGATTTTATTCCTAAGGCTTTGAGAAGTGAAAATTATACCCTGTGTATTAAATTTAACTGAACATAGTGTATAACAGTATAAATCAAATTTAATTGGTATACTGTTCCATAAAAGAAGTGACAAGATATTTCTTCAGCTGTGGAAAAGATAACGTATGATTGATGGCAGAAAATAATAATTGAGGAAAGTAATTCACTGCAACAGATACAATCTACAGAGCAGTTTTCAAAACAGTTAGACAAGGCTAATAAATGGGAAAAATGTTTCCATAGCTCTTATTTGAGAAGCACAAGGTCGTCAGATAAATAAACAAACAAATAAATGAGAAGGCTCTTAAAGACAATCAGAGCCAAACTCCAACACCTTTTTAAGCAGTATGCCCTCTATGCATTCAAGGGAAATTAGAGACAAGGAATCCCCGGTGCTAGGGAGTGTGACTGGCTCTGCTCCAGTACACACCAGCCACTTTGCTGTCCACTCTATCGGTGTAGCAAAAAGAGATGCAGAAGATATTTTTGAAGTAAAGATTTGTCAATGCAAAGAATCTTGGTTTAAAGACAGATTCCTGCCCATCTGCACCTCTTGACAAGAACTAAGTCTTCAGTGTCTCCTGCTTGGGTTTCATGGCAGAGTCCCATGACAAAGGCACATGTTAAAACACCTGATTCTGATCCTTGCTGTAATCAGCCTCTCCCTCTGATTTAGGAACAGTGCCATGTCCCCTCTTCCTCACTCCTGCCCAAGATCACAAAGTCAGGTACTTGCACAGGTCATTGGGACCGTACCAGGGAACAGAGGGAGGAGAGGAAAGGAGGAGGCTGGCACAGAGTTACTGGGTAGCCCCAGAAGCATGAGGTGTTGAAGTTTCATTCTTGTGATGCCTAAATAGAGTTTACTCATTACCAATCCCTTTTCTTTACCCTTGGCCTGATGAACTGCAATAAAAATAGAAGGAAAAATACGTCTGTAAATGAGCTAAAAAAAGTGATTATATCCAGATACTTAGAAATGGGTTCATGAACCATCCTTTGGGCTGTATATGAATATAGATTTGAACTGGTTTACTCCTATGGGTCAGGAAAAAACATAACTTTGATCTCTTTTGTTTTTCCCAGCTATGGGCAACCTTCACACCTTCTTCCCTGTGCAATCAGTTGATCAAATCAGTGTCCAAAATAACAAGTCACTAAAGAGTTGAAAAAAGCAGTCATTCCAGCTATCCCAAGCAGCCATACCTTTCTCCTATGCTAGTGTCCCATAGGTACCATTTTATATTTAGATGATTAATAGAACAGTTCCAGTTGATAATTAGAGGTGAAAAGTGTTGTCCTGGATTCAGTTTGCAGTGTGTATTTCCAAATGTCAAGACAGCCAGGATGTTTAGTTTATTATTTACCCATTATGCATCCGTGTCACAGCCAGGTGACTTACATTGTTCCTGCAGAGCTGATTCCTTGACCTCTGCTTCCTTCACATACATGTGCTGGGGCTCCTGGTACTTTCAGCCTGACGAGCTGTGATGAGCTGCTGTGATCCTGACAAGATCTGGACAGTTCTCTGGAGCTCAGCCTTCATATACGCAATCCCTTCGATATCGCTTCTTTGTGTTAGTCTTCCAAGAGGAAAGGTATTACAATCTGCTGAATGAGGAGGGCAAGAGACATACCCTAAGCAAGGCCCAAATTCAGCAAAGCATCACTTTATAGGACAAGTCTGTTTGATGTTACCTGGCCAGGAGCCTGAAGGAACGTGCCTGCTCCAGTGATTGTAGTCCTGGCATTTTCTATCTTTCACCAGTGTGTAGTTTATGTTGATATTGAATAAAGCCCTTTTTAAGCTAATATATTCAAGAAACCGTTCATGAACAATTCATCCTTTATAAACATCATAATGACTGAACTGAATGGTTTCAACCGAGTGTGTGTAAGTTTTGAGACACAGACACAGAAATTGGGAACTAAATTTTTGTTTTGAATTCGGCATCAAGTACACTTTTTTCCCACCTAATGATCACTGTCACTCTTTATTATGCCATTGTAAATTAGACAAAATGCATTTATTAACTGGGTTGCATTTTACTGTTGGAATAAATACCTACTACTCTCTTATTAGGCTTTTTATTTTAGAAAAAAAACAGTATTATTTCAGTGAGGGTGAAGTAAGCAGGTAAAGGTCTAGGACTGGGGGCATGCTGCTTCCTACACTGCATAGTGTAGGAATGCAACTGCAGCTGCCCTGTGCCCAACAAGGAGCACGACCCTCCTCTGGAATCACTTCAACAGGTCCCTGCCCTTTTTATGTTGGGGGCCCAGGGCTGGGTGGTACTCCAGGTGGACTGTCAAAAGAGCAGAGTAGAGAGAGGGGCAGAATCACCTGCCTTTGACCTGTTGGTCACACTTTTGGTACAGCTCAGGTTATCACTGGCCTTCTGGGCTGCAAGTGCACACTGCCAGGTCACATTAAGAATTGTGTCTCTTGTTCATTTGTTCTCTCCATATCAATGAATTTTTTCTTCCTTGCTTCTCTCTGTCTCTTTTCGTGGCTTAGTCCTTTTACTTTACTTTCATCTTTTTCTTTTATCTCTATAACTTTTCTATAACTAATCCCTAGCCCTCACCTGCAGAGAGACTAGCCAGAGGCATGCAGCAGCTGGATCATTTTACAGCCTGGAAGGGGTGGTGTTCTGCTCCCAACAGTTGAAACTCCATATGTGAGCAGAGTGCCCTTACTCTCAGACAGGTGCGGAGGGTTGGTTTCCTCACCATCCCTTCCATTCTCCCCAGCTTCTCATGAAGGCTTCACACAACTGAAATGTCCTGAAGCTTTTTTCAGGAGTCAGCAACACACATGGTTTCTTTTTCCTCCCTGTATCATTTTCTACTTATAAGAAGCAACAGTGAGTCCTCTTATAATCACACACCTAGCCTGAGATACTGGTGCTAATTCTCAGATACTTATCACTGCCTGCTGCTATTTGATTTAACTCTGTGACACTTATCCGCATAACTGCTGCTGCAGTCCTTCAAGGGGTGATCTTGATTGTCTCTCACCTATTTAAATTTTCTCAGTGTCCTGTAAGCACAATATTTTCCTTATCAGTTTGAACACTTCCCCAGTTTCTCTTGGAAAGGGCCAGATTCTGATACTTTTATAGTGGGCACTCACTTCAGGAGCCATCCCACTGACACCAATGACCACTTAGGAAGCAAAAGATTACCCAGTTTCAGAAAGATCATCTTACTAAGGCACCTTTATCTGTTCTTCTTTACTTGAAAGTTGATTTGGCTGTCACATGATGGCCTGTTTAGATTTAGAAAGTTTAAGCTGGAGAGCTCATTTAATTACCTCCATTCAATTTGTCATAAATATTTTGCAGACACCCTATCCCTATCAGAAGTCTACACTTCATCACAACATGGACATGACTGGTTTAGTTTCCTTCAGTATAACAAATTTCTCTCCTTTTGAAAAGTAGCTCCTTAAGCGGTTATCTTCCATATCTTTGAGCCTCAGGGATTCTCTTTCCAAGAGTGGAACAAGTTTCAATTGTTAAGGTCTTCTGAGGTTTATACCCAGTTCTGTGTACTTTCCCCTGTAGGTACAAAGAAAAAGCAAGCCTAGATCATCAGTGCATTTTCCCTTATTCCATGCTTGAAAGCCAGAGTTTCATGGTTCTCATTGAAAAGTATAATTTGGTAGCATTCATATTATAAGGACCCCTGGATTCCCAGATCCAGGATATTTGTGAGTTTACAGGCAAAGCAGGCAGAGGCAGAGACACCTTCTGAAGCATTTGTCATCGCTGGGAAAGACAGACAAATATTTATGTACAGAGACACTTCTTCAGGTCACCTGCATCTGTGGCAAACCTACACTTCTGAAGAACAGTCAGAGAGTTATAAAGACACTTGACACCTTTTATTCAAAACTGCAGCATAAAGTTAAGTGATACTCACATGTGTAGCTGGAGCAAGGAGTGTTCCCATTCTCCTTAGATTAAAGAAGGGTTCTCAGTCATTCCTGCACCATTCCCTAAACAGAACATGTGCTTCAATAACAACAAATCTCCAGCTATATTGAACCTGCAGTTTTCCAAGGATAGTACATAATTTTAGCTCAGGACAACAGAGTTTTAAAATTTTTATATGGATTTTCCTTTTGTTTTCAGCCTTATTTTCATTTAAGACAGTGATGTATAGTGACTGAAATACTCAGCAGATTTTAAGTATTGAATAAGCATACTTGTAATAGGTCACAGAAAAAAAAAACCAAACCAACAGTGACTACAGTGCCTATCAACTAAACTATCTGTACTGTAAGTACGCTATTAGAAAGTAAAAAAATTCCCTATGTGAAGCCCTCTTTTTTCTTTTTTCTCCCATCTCCTCTAAGATGATCTTTTAGGTGTGTTCAGAACACAGCTAGCACTCTGCTTCCTGTACTTTGAAATGTAAAATAATTTCTTTTCTACCTGTGGGCAAAAGCAATGTGCATGGGAGCATTACACTCAGTGCCACAATGTCTGTAGCAGCCAGACGACCCAACATGTGCAGGGAGATTAATCATTTCAGTTCAGTAATGCATTCACTCCTCCTTATTAGTGTTACTCATTTGCACAGCCCCTGCATGTACCCAGACACTGGCAATACAAAGAAAAACCCCCATCCTTGAGGAGACTCATCCAAGTTATGATCTCAAGGACGTGTTGAGAGGTAGGAAGCAGTCTGAAGATTTGCCATTAGTTCTTCAGAGATAACTAGCATCAACTAGGGTCTTGGCTGGGTTAGCAACATGATCAAATAATGTTAGGTACCTTAACCTCTAAAGATGTCATCTGACTGCCACTGTCTGTCATCTGTAGAAGGTGATAGGTTTATAAACAAGGATTTGAAAAAGAACCTGGAGAACTTTCCTGGCTTTTGTTGCGCCGACTGCATGGAGCCAGGAGGGAAGAAGAAAATGCCATACAGCTCTTCCAAGGGAGGCTGTTGTCCCACCCCTGGTATGCAGGGATGTGACAGTCAGCTTTCCCATAGGTGGGTGTTTCTACTAAACCTTGTGATAGAAAGCTAAGGAACAGGAAAGTATCTGTTGAAGTGTATCAAGAACCAAATAATCAAATGGCAAAGCAATTTAGATTGGAAAGGACCTCTGTGGTTCATCCAGTACAACATACTGAACAGATCAGAACTCACTTCAAAATTAGGTTTGGCCACCCTGAGTATGGAAATCCTCAAGGACAGCAGTTCCACAGCCTCTCTGTGCACATATTCAAGATTTTGCCCCCACATATCCATAAAAATGTCCATGCTGCCCTCCAAGGCCATCATGCACCTCTGGGAAAAACCAGTCTCCTTTTCCTTATAGCCCCTCATTAGTGAGGCACCATATTCCCCCACTGCCCCCCTCAGCTTTTCCTTCTCCAGGATGGACAATTCCAGAACTCTTAGTGTCTCCTCACACATCATGTGCCCCAGCTCTCAGAGACCTTCTGCTGGACTTGCTTTGCCTTCTCATCTCTCTCCCGTGTGTGAAAACCCATAAGTATTTCTGAAGTGGCCTCAAATCTCTGAGCAGAGGGGTCAGTCATTTCCCTTTACCTGTAGCAGAGGCACAATCTGAGCTGGGGAGTGAACCAGGGACCAGGATACTATAGGAAGAATAGATAGAAAGATGGAAACCTCTCTTGGTACTAACATCTGAAAGCTGTGGTGTTTTGAATAAGATAAAAATGAGACTTCACAAGTTTAGGTGTTTATTCAAACCAGCCCCCTAAAACTTGTGAAGATCTCCCATCCCTAAATAATAAGAATAGTTTCAAGATGTTTCTGTTTTCTTCCATCTGTTCTTATTTCCTTGGGAATTTGCTTTACTGAGAGAAAACAATGATCTTTTCACTTTTTATGAGCACCACAGCACCACTGACACATTGCTATGGAAACTGGAAGTTCAATATTTTAGTGTTAAAACTTCAGGCAAAATATGCAGGTACAGTCAAGACCATTCCAATTTATTTGCAAAAGTTTTTCTTGAATATAATGCCGTTTCTGGTTAGCTGTGTTTTTTTATCTCTACTAACAGTATTTTGCAGAGTTTGGCCTGTTGTCTCTTAATTCACCAAGATGAAATGTGGGTTTCCTTGAACATCGAATTGCTTATCACAATTGGACCCACACATGTATGTGCAGGGTTCAGACTTTCCAGTGACTGGGAGCAGGTGATTTTGACAGCCTCGCGTTTCTATTATCCCATCTGAGGTAATAATTAATTCAGTGCATTCTGAAAATCCTGTCCACCAGGAAACCTAACAACTGCTCATGACTGGTAGTTAAAGACATTCTGGATAAAGAGCCATCCTCTACCTGGACACTCATCCTACTGACCTGCACATGGAAATTATGGCATGAAATGGTGTCTGTATTCACAGTAGAAACAACCTGAAGCATATTAAATGCTTTCTGTTACTAAAATCAAGTGAGCTTTTTAACCAAATGCATTCAGTCTCTCTGGCTTGTCCAGAAGAAAACACATGACAGAGAGCAGAGGTTTTAGCCCATGGAAGCAACTGCTGAAATTACATCACAAAGCATATGGCTAGCCACATCTATCCAACATACATGCGCTCCTGTTAAGTGATAATTGAAAATTAGGTCTTTTTCAAAATATTGAGTGATTGTTAACACTCCATTTACAGCACTCCACTGTTATAGTATCAGCTGTCATAGAATTGTCAAACATCAATTTTCCTAAGTGTTTTAGAATATATAATCTGCCTTCGGGGACACTTGATGCCAAAACATCGTTTATGTCTCATTGGCAAACATGTCAAATTATTTATTAATGTTTTACAGGGTTAATTATGCTCATTACACCATTAGCAAATCTTTTTGCCTTCTCTTACATGTGTATTTTTGATACACAGAATGCTTGTGCTTATTACACAAACCTATTAAGCTGTTAGCAAGGCCTCCCAGCAGGACTCCTGCCTCCTTACCATCACCCCCTACTTTTTTTCAGGTGAGAGCAGCAGTTGCTTTGTGTTCCTCAGCAACATTGCAAGTTTGGCTGGTCCTATGCCAGAAGAGAATAAAAAAGGAAAGGGAGGAAGGTCTGCTCTATCACAGATGCAGGTGGGGAGAAGGAGGTGCTCATCTTCCGTTGAGAAGAAGGGCAACTGTGGAAAGTACTGTTCCTATTTAGAATACATATATTTGCCTTTTATTTATACATAATTCATACTGCTTGGATGAAGAATAATGGGAGTAACTTTCCATTATGTAAACCGTTTCTCAAAAATACCATTTGCTATTTAACAAGTAAAAAAGACTGATGGCACCAACTGTGAAATATAATCCATGTTTCAATGAATTATTTAGACTTAAAAACAAATGCTTCAGAGTGAAAGAACATTATTATTTTTTTAACTTTAAATCTTATTGTCATCGATGAGTGTAGTTTAAGTGGAGAATTAAACTTAAGCTCAGTAGTTGTTGAACCCAAATAATTTGTTTCCTTCCTAATAAACATCATAATACAATGCAGAGAATAGCACTGATTCAACCCACCATTCAAATGAACTGGAGAAACAAAGGAACATGATGCGTCAGGGCAGCAGAGTAAGATTGTGCTCCCTGTAATAAGGCAGATGTTATTCAAAGAAGATATAAAACTGAGGTTGCTAATTTTCTGTGTTTCTAGATGCAACATACTATTGATTTAGAAAGGGTCATGACAGCAGGAACCCAGCTAATGTCAGTCTTAAACACTTGCACTAGAAAAAGCATATTAGAAATCTGTCTAATACAAAGCACATGGTAATATAGAAGAAACAACAATTAATCATACAGTGAAATGATTCATCTGTATCATACATCAAATGAAATACGAAAATTAATCCAAGGACATTTTAAATACGAAAAAGAAATTTGTACATTTGTATTACAGAAAAATTATGACTACGCTGTTTGTTATAGTCTATGTGCTCATGATGAGATTACACTGACAATATAGGTAGGTTTGGGTTTCCTTTGCACTCCAGTCTATCCAAGCAGGTAATATGTGTTAAGAATCACCCTTTTTAGCAAGGGGTCCCCAGAACATTGGTTTGTGAATCATTGTCAATGAAGAACATTTAAAAGTCCCCAGATTACAGCTGAATGTAGTCAGTAGCAGAGGTCTGCAGGCTCCAAAGGCCAGAAGAACTTGCAGGTCTAAGATCAGCTGGAAGGAAGGTGACTTTAATTAGAAAATTGTTCTTAGCATGCATAGTGGTGTAAAAATTTAGGCTGAGCAAAATGTATAGTTAAGATGAATCTACGTGGAGTAACCATTTAGTTGCACAGAGTTGGCACCTCTTCTCTATAATATGTGGACTGCATGAATATTTGCAGTCAGTTAATTCAAAAGACCATTTAATTCTGCAGCTCTTCCTTTTTTTTTTTTTTTTTAATTCAAAATGTGTAATTGTGCATAAAGATTGAAGCTGAAATTGCATTGCTTGCCCTCAATGTCACAGTGATACACCAGCCATATACTCCTATATTAATAAATTAGTAATATCACAAACCTTGCCTGAAGACTAGGACCTATTAACTTTATTTGTCACATTGGTGGTCCTACTTTAAAACAAAAACTGTTTAAAGAATTACTTTGCCTTAGTTGCTGTTCTCTACCATACCAGCAAGACAGAGTGAAACAGTGTGATGGCTTGTCAGCATAGAACAAAATGCCACCAGGAAAACAGAAGGTCTGTGCTTGAATTTGGAACACTTCTTTTCAACTGAAAAATAAAAAATCAGACAGCAATAAGCAAATTGTTGTATATCTACTGCATCTAAATTGCAGTAGATATACTCCCACAAACAGTCCTTATGACATAAATGTTCCTAGTGATTTCAGTGACTTTCTATTGAAGCTGAAGATGTTACATACTCAGAGAACCTATGCAGAATTTTTTTCAAGTATGATTTATAAATCTAAGATCTAATCTTACTGTTTTCCATGAAGACAGAAGACACTTCAGACCATAAAATCACTCCATATAAAAAGTAAAAACCTATATCCTTGTGTCAGTTTTCTGCAGTTCACGAGAATATGTTTTAGCACTAGTATTAATTATATCAGGAATGACAGCAACAGAAGCATACAATACATTGGCAACCTCAGATCTTTTTGAGGTTGTCCATTCATATGTCAGAAACCAAGGAGCCACCTAGCCATAAATTGTGCGTATGTTCTCACATAGTAGCTGTCATTGTTGCAACTGATGTCATTTTACTGCAGAAAAATGACCATTTGTCTACTAATGAAGCAATATGAGGCCTCAAGTTTGAGGTTTAATGATGCAATCTCCCTTGTGAAAACTGGGGCCTCTAGTTGCAGGGTAACATTAATAATGTGAATTTACAGCACATCCAATTTAAAATGCAAGTTTTACATAAAGAAGCAATATCTTTCATTAGATCAACTATTGTAACTGGAAAAAAATCACAGGCTTTTGAGTATAAATTCTTTGTTGCATCCAAATCGGGTTGGAAAGTTCAAAGTTAAATGCAGACTGAAAACAACTGCTCTAAATTTAATTAGTGGTGTTAACCAGTGTGATCCTATGAAAGAAAAGGTTACTGGTATCTACAGAGTAAAAGGAGAGGTGATAAGCTGATTTTCTCTTGAGAATAAAAGAGAGGCAGACTATTTATTACCTGCAGAACACTGAAGAATTAGTGAGAGAGAGGGATAATAATGGTCCAAGAACAGTAACTCTCTGAGGTCTGTGATTTCACTACTCAGTAGAATTAGGAATTATAATTCACAGAACTGAGAAGTCAAAAGAGAAAGGTCTTTATAAAGTACTACTCCCATGCTGGTAGTGGATGTCTCTATCCTTTCCTTGTTTGTATGTGCCCCATTTATGGTGGTGCTCAGTTACTTGAAACATGATACAGCAACGGACATCAAAGCTGTTGGAATGCAGAAAAACTTCAAGTGTGGAATAGGTCATTATTGGTGGTTCCCTGGAAAGAATAGCCATGCTCTGGTTATTTGAGCTGTTCTGTGTCAGCAGAGTAAGTGCTGGGGGAATTCTCAGCAGAACCTGGGGGAAGCAGAGTTAAAAATGGCTATTGGTTCTGGCTTCAAAAAGGAGTGCAGACTCCCCACAAAGGTAGGGGATGGAAGGCTGGCCAGGGATACAAACTGCCACTCATGCCTATTCCCATCCCCTCTTACCCAGTATCTGTTTTGTTTAGAAATTAAAAGAACGCAAATCTTTGAAGGTGCTTAGGGTGTACATCTGGTGTTGAACTTATTTCCTATCTGCATGTTCTGAGACATCCCAGCACCAGAATGACTTGCATACAGCGCTGTCCCAACCAGCACCTGGGACAGAAACTGGCATAGCCCCTGGGAAGGGGTCTGAAGGGGGCCCAGTTGAGAAGACTGCAGAAAGACAGATTGTTAGGAATGTTCTAGAGCTCTCCTTTCCTGCACTCTAGATGCAACCAACCTAGTCTGACCCTTCATGCCTATCACTGCCATATCTGTGTACATCCTTCCACACAAAGGCTTCCTTGGGCCCTTTCCTGCAATGCAATTAAATAAAACCAGCAAATATTCACATTTGCATTGAAAAAGAAAATGTTGATCTGTCTAGAGTGCTATGGGTCCTAAAGTTCCTAGATCCATGTATCCACATGACATTTGAGAGAGTCTGTGCAGTATATATAAAATTTTAATTTGGAATTTCTTACTTGATGCTGTGAATGGACATTAAAAAAAAAATAAAAAGTAACCTGTTTGCAGTTCTAATCTGAGTCTCTCAATTTGGGTTTAAAAATTTTCATTGCATTTTCTTTCATAGAATTGTAGAATGTTTTAGGCAGAAAGGGACCTCTAGAGGTTGTCTGGTTCACCCTCCCTACACAAGTAGGGACATTTCTACCTAGGGCGGGTTGCTCAGAGCCCCATCAAGCCTGAACTTGATTCATCCTTTGAATCACAGGCACTTGGAATGATCCTGTGAGCTTGCTTTTCCTCCTTACCTCACATTCTACCACTTTATCAGTACATAACTTTTTAAAAAGAGATGAGGATGTGAATGGAAAATATTATTCCATCTCCAATATTTCCCTGAGCTTTCTGCGATGGTAGTTTATTTCTCTCTGAAGTAATTTTGCAAAATAGCTCCATGAAATATATAATTTTTCAGTTTTATAATGCCGAGAGAAACTTTTCCGTGAAGGAGCTGAAGATAATTTAGGAACAGCTGAGATCAGCCCACTGTGATCTCCTTTATCATGCAGGCCACAGAATTACAATCACAAGCATCTTTATCAAGCTCTGAAGGAGAGGTATCTAGCCTTCATTAAAGACTGTGAGGGGTAGAGAATTCAGTGTGTACCCAGTAAAATGTTGCAGTGAGCATTCACCTTCACATCTAAAAATGTCTGATACTTCTAGTGGCATATTACTGAATTTTCACTTAATGCAATGAGTCAGTGTATCAGAATGTTGCTCACGCATACCATATTGATGATTGTTATTTTCCTAGTTACTGTTGGATCAATTAATGACATTCCCTGAAATTTCCTTTACTGTCTCTGCATTGACTAAAGTTATATTAAAGTACATTTAGATGAAAAGGTTAAAATCTTTTCATAGTAATGAAATTAGAGCAAACATTCTTTTACATCCATCAGATGTGAAATTTATTGCACAGAATCCATTACACACAATGGAGTCCAGCTGAAAAACTGGGTTTGCTGTCTCTGATAAATCCAAGGTTTATCAGCTGAGGTATCTATTTAATTTAGAGTTATGTTGCAAACTTCAGAATAAAAATGTGTCAGGAATAAAGACAAATTTTCTGACCATAACCACAAGGTGGGAATAATTTCACTGAAATCAGTGACAATTGCATCAAAGAAAATTAGCTCAGGTTCTTACCTAACATCTGTTTTTGACACTTTACGGGTTATCTCCTGCCATTCTTGTTAATGTTAAACCATCCTTTTCAAAGTAAAATGCTGTAGAAAATGTCCCTTTAAAGTACACTCATTTCTGTGTTGATGATCAGAAGGGGATGAAGTACCCAAAGGAAAATTTGGAAGTTACGGTAAATCTCTATTTTGTTCCACTTCGTCACAGAAAGTGCCATGGTACTTATTTGAAGTGCTCAGATGGCAAATCAGCTTTTACCAGTCTTTCTGTTTCAGCCACTGATTACAGCTATAAGCCTTTGATAAACACCATGGAATGGGATATTATCCTCATTTGACTTTCTAATTTTAATTTTTATAGGCTGCTGCTGTTTTAAAAAATAACTCTGTTGTGCTTTTATTACTAGAAATAAACAGGAACCTGTAGTTTCCTTCCCACTTCAATGGCTAGATCATAAATACCCATTTTAAATTAAAGGTAAATATAACAATAAATGTTGCTCCACATTCTAGGCAGCATGGAGTCAATACTGTTTGCAATCCCAGTTGGTAGTATGGTCCTGAGAGTATAAATTGAGCAAAGAGTAACCACAGCTCCATAGTTCTTCTGCTGTTGCAGAAATGTTAGGAAATATGGTGCACATTCGCATAGAAAAATAAGCATGTTAAAAAGCATTTCTTCAATTACAGTTGCTTTGAGAACTGAATTCATTTGAGTTCATGAGAAAAACATGAATTTGAAATACTTTCTTTCCTAAGTAGGATACCTCATTTTGAAGTGTAGAGCCTAAGTACTGAATTTTATATATATATAATTAACTTTTTTTTTTTTTTTGGGTGGGGGGGATGTAATTTAAAATTAGGGAGTAAAAAGTGATCATTCAACTGACCTTCTACCTAAAACAGGTGATTGAAATCTACTGATAATTTCTACAGGAAACACAGCTTTATAAATACCTAACATACCTAGAACATATTTTTGTATAGGAATTCAATCTTGAGCAAAACAATTAATTGATGGTGAGTTTACTACTCCTGTTAGCAAGGATTTATTTGGTTAATTGAGCATGAAGTGAAAAATACTTCACTTTGCATTGTTATAGCTTTAATAGTTGACTACTGCAATGAAATAGGATTTACAGGAAGGTTTCTAAATATTTCCTTTATGAACTTCAAGCTTCAGTCCTTAAATGTATGATCAGAGTGCTGAATCCTGCTAGGTTACAATTGTGCAGCAACTCTGAGTTGAGCCTGATATCTTAACTTACTTTAGTCTGTTTTTTCTTTTGAAGGTTCTCTTCTCAAGCAGCCTCAGAGTACAGTATTCTCCAGACTTTATCTTACTCAGGTAAGTAACTATCTTTGAGCAATTTAACAACAGTATTTTCACATCTTAGCTCAAGGCCTGGAAGAAAAAATGTGTAGAAATCAAGGAAAACTCATTTTCTTGTTCCTCCTAACATTTTTTTTTTTAACTTCCATTCCCCAAAATCCCATTGGAAGAACATACCAAGGTTACTTACCATTAACCATCTACCATTAACTTTAAGGTCTTTTCAGAATTACTGCTTCTAGAACACAATCTTGTAGTCTGAACTTACTCTTTGCAGTTTTGATGTTTGTGATATCTCTAAAAATCACAATAAGTAAATATTTTTGAGCTATATTTTTCCTTTCATTGTGCATTTATACTTCACATATTAAGAGTCATAGAGACTGCTGTTTGACTTGTATTGCTCAGTGGTCCCTAACATTTCTCTCAGGTCAAGCTAAATATTTGTTTAAAAGCCACAACTAAATAGAGTAAATCCTCATTAAGGGATCTAAACAAGACTCCAGAATGCGATAAAACAACAGTTTTTAGAACAAAAAATGTTTCCTAAAGCACCAAATTAGCCTTGGAGGAGGAGGTAGGGAAAAAGTAACAGGAAGGAGTTAATATGTTTCTTGCAAAAGAAGAGTTTATGTTCACTGTGAAATCAATGGAAAAAGTATCCAAGACATCTCTGAGGACCAGGAGCAGTAGTAGTAACTTCCCTAAAACAAGTATTGCTCTCCTTCACTGTCTGTCCAGGGAACCAATAGGAATTAGTAGGAAATACAGAGAATGACAAACCAGTGTTTCCTATCCCTCTTCTGAGCAGTAATTTCCTGAGGAGCAAAGCTAGCTCTTTCTAAAAGTTGGTAGCAGCAACATCAGTTGCCCTCCAATCTCCATGGCCATACAATTTGTGTGAAGCTGAGTTCAATATTTGTTTTGTATATATTTGGATACATTTCATTTTATTGTTATTATTTTCATTAAAGCTTTTTTAGTTTTCTTTTTCAATCTGTATGTCTCTCTTTCTCTTTCCCTTTGGAAAGGGAGATGTGTTAGTGGAGAGCATCTGTCACTTGTCTAGTAGCAGGCCCAGCTCTAAACCTTTACAGGAGAAAAAATAAATTCAGTCTGAAGTCCTGCCAGTATTTTTACATGTGTTTCTTATAAACTACATCTATTTTTTTTCATATAAAAGGATGTAGCTGGTTCTACAGCTGTTTGCTCTGTTAGAAACCAAAACTATCTGGTCATATCAACATAAAAAGAAAGCCATCTACAACATTAAATCTTGTTACTTATTCTAGGTGAAGGCAGATGTCTCTTACCTTGGTGTACCTTTGTCAGCACATATGGAACAGTGTTTTTTGTTACTACCCTTAGTAAGTATGCAAGCAAATGAAAAATTCATCTGGATAGAGAAACTTCATAAACTAACACATATATTTATAAGCCAGGAACAGATTTTCTTAAGCAAGAGAATTTGGAAGGTTTCACATTCTTTCTAAAAACACCACAAAGTAGTGATAATTCAATAAGATGATGAATCAGAAGTAAGATACTGACCCATACCTTGATTCTGTCAAGTGCTGATGCTACACTGATACTTCAAGTTTCAGTGTTGTGAATTGTCATGTGCCCTAAATATTGGTATAGTCGTACCGTCACTGAACAGACTAATATTGGTGGAAATATATATATATTTTAATTGTACTTAAACATGATGTATCTCAACATCTCTAGAAGCTATTGGCAGCACTGGTATCTCAACATCTGTAGAAGCTAGTGATGTGGCACCTCTTCACTCTTGACCATAGAAAGCAATAGAGGCAATAGAGAGCATCCCTGAAGAAAAGGACTTGAGGGTGCTGGTAGACAAGAAGCTGGACATGAGCAGCCAGTGTGTGCTTGAAGCCCAGAAGGCAAATCGCATCCTGGGCTATGTCAAAAGAAGTGTGGCCAGCAGATCAAGAAAGGTGATTCTGCTGCTCTACTCTGCTCTGATGAGACCTCACCTGGAATACTGTGTCCATCTCTGGATCCCTCAGCACAGGAAGGATATGGACCTGATGGAGCAGGTCCAAAAGAGGGCCACAAAGATGATCAGGGGGCTGTAGCACCTCTCCTACAAGGACAAGCTGAGGGTAGCTGGGGTTGTCCAGCCTAGAGAAGAGAAGGCTCCAGGAAGACCTAATAGCAACTTTCCAGTACCTGAAGGGAGCTTACAAAAAGCCTGGAGAGGGCCTGTTTACAAAGGCCTGGAGAGAAAAGAAGAGGGGTAATGGTTTTAAATTAAAAAGGAGTGGATTTAGATTAGAAATAAGGAGGAAGTTCTTTACCACAAGAGTGGTGAAGCACTGGAACAGGTTGCCCAGGGAGGTGGTTGAGGCCCCATCCCTGCAGACATGCAAGGTGGGGCCTGACAGAGCTCTGACCAACTTCCTCTAGTTGAGGATGTTCCTGCTCTCAGGAGGGGGGTTGGACCAAATGACCTCTAAAGGTCCCTTCCAACCCAGACTTTTCTATGTTTCTATGTTTCATGTTGCTCCAGTAGGATCAAAAGACATGCCTTTTAGGTTAGGAGGGACCTCAGGAGGTTTCTAGCCTGACCTCCAGCTCAAAGTTTTATTAGGACGCCAGGCTGCTCAGGGCTTTGTTCAGTTGGAGCCTGAAAATCTCCAAAGATGGCGAAGTCACTACCTCCCTGGCAGCCTGGTCCACTTCTTCACTATTGTCCTTCCAGGGAAAAAGATTCTTCCTTAAATTCAGTCTGAAAATCTATTGTTTTATATTAATCCCATTGTCTCTCATCCTTCCATGATGCATCACTGTGAAAAGGCTGCTTCTGTCTTGTCTTCCTTGTAGGTACAGGAAGGCTGCTATTAGGTCCTCTGAAGCTGTCTTTTCTGGGAGCTGAACAAGCACAAGTCTCAGTTTCTCCTCATAGGACAGGTGATTCAGCGCTTCTGTCATCTTGGTGGTCCTCTGCTGAACTCTCTGAAGGTTATGAATGTCTTGTTCTGGGGTGTCAAAGCTGGATGCAGTGTGGTCTAACAAGTCCTGAGTAGGGGTGAACAATCACTTCCATCAGTTCACTGTCTTTGTTCATACAGCCCAAGAGCTGTTGGCACCTTGGCTGCCAGGGATGGCACATGCTCCCCTTGATGCTCACCAGGACACCCAGGGCCTTCACAGTAGAGCTGCTCCAGGACTTTGAATCCCCCTCTACTGAATTTAACAATGGTCCTGTTGTCTCATTCCATCTGGAAGCACTGCAAATTGCCCTTCTTCACAATATTTTGGGCAGTCCGTTTTTGGTCCTAGTCACAGATAGCTGACAATTCTCAAATCCCATTCCACTCAGATTTACACTGTTAAATGGCCAACCTTTCTTAGGTTGTTACCTCTGTTATCTATCCAGTTATGAGACCTGTTTTAAGTATATCTCAGCATAGCTCTCTGAAAATCTTGCAGACAGAATATAGGTGCAGTTAAATAGTGCTTCTATTGAAGCAGAAAGTTACTTCCTGAACAAAAAGTATGATGTTGTTTTAAAGGCTGTGCTATGGAGCACGAGATTAGTCACTTGCCAGGATAATAGGTCTGATTCTCCATGGTGCTACTCCAGCTGCACTTCTTCCTGTGCATACCCATTGTAACCACTTAAACTGAAGTCATACACTGATGAATCAGGCCTGCAAAGTTTGAGAAAATAAGAAATGGAGGTGTGGTGGGAGGTTAATTTCACTCCTACAATATTTCACAACAGTGAAAACAACAAAACTATCTTTTTTTTTTCTTTTTTTTTAACTGAAAGAAATGTAATATAGCTCTCATCTCACCACATACAGCAGAGGTGATATTGTTCAACAGCTGCCTGTAAAAAAGTCCTGGTTTGTAGCATATAACGTTTTCTTCTGACTTGTTTTCAATGATAATTATCATTGTACTGATTAAATATATGAAGAGGAAAAATAAGAGAAGAAAACTAGGAAAAATAATATCAATGAAAGTACATACTTCAAAGAGACATAATGAAAACATTCAGACCCACAGTTCAGTGAATATACAGTACAGAAGAATTCATCTTATTCTTCCAAAGCTGACTTGACAGCAATGCTATTCAGGGGTCTGGGGTACAATTTTTAGAGTTGCAGTTCTATGGAGTGACAAATAAGATCTCATCTATTTCCTTTCAAATAAGTAAGCTGTTTCCTGTTTGCTTTTTTTTCTTGTTGTTTTGTTTTGTTTTTTACTAATGCTGAATAAAAATATTTAAAACAAGCTCTTAGCTTCCTTTCTTTTGCTTACTACATTTCTTAACTCTGTCCTTTACGATCAGTATAGAACAAAATCTTACAGGAAAGTTAGAAGTTTCTAGCAATCTACCTGCTAATACATAGGGAACATGATGGACTGCTGAAGAACTTCTCTTGATTTCCAAGAACATCAAATGAAGATCCTGACCTGAAGGCTTTTATTCTTAGTCTTTTAGTTCAGAAGAACTGGGTTTAGATGTTAGCAGATCTGTTTGGTATTATTTAGGGAATTATAATCTCTCTACATTTCCAGAACATTATGCTCAATAATATTCTAAAACAGTACTAATTTCTCTGCTGCTTTGTCAAGTTATTCCATCTTAGTAAACTGATAAAAAAAGCTGAATAATAGTTTGATTGTGTATAACTGAGTTTCCTGAATCTGCCCTCAGATGCTAAAGCACAGCTCTCTAATCTGCAAAAGCAAGAGAGACACATATATCTGAACAAAAACCAGGACTTACTGTTTTAATTCCTTCACAAATCTCCTTAGTACATTAACATAATTATTCTATTACTCTATTATTACTCTTTGCTGGGCCAATGTTCCCTGACATAACCTTTCCCTAAAGGCTTTAGCTTTCCTAACATAAAAAGGAGTCCAGACTGAAATATGATTTTGATCTTTGTTTTTTTTCTGTTTTTCAAGAGAAAATGTGGCTGTTGCAGTAATACCAGAAGCAAAAGGGTAAACCATCTGTGTCTTCCAGCAGTAAATGAAACCTGTTCCTTTGCTTGTATCATTAGCAGTCAAATTTATCATTGTTATGTTTAATATTATCCAAGAATAAATCCCCAGAGTGCTTTATGGACAAAAGTTGAAAGTGATCACTGCCCCAGAAAATTTTTCATTTAAACCTAGAAATGGGAGAAGAGCCATCCACAAGCAGAGTCAAGGAAAACTACAATATTACAATAATTCAGCTGTTCAGGACTTTTGGAAAGATGGGGAAGAGAGGGAATGCAAAGGTCTCTAAGGAGGGAATTATCTTAGGGAAAAGGAAGGGCAGGTTAGTGAGGAGGACATTTCCAGGGAGAACAAGTAAAAGGGGCAAAGACAGACAGAAACTTGGATAAGAGAGGGTGGAAGCCAACATCCATGACAGCAGGGCAGAGAGGAGCACATCAGTGGTAGGGAACATCTGAAACCCTCTAATGTCTGACTCTTAGTCTCACCAGCTTTGTAAGGTCTCATCGGGTTTGTGAAAGAAACCTCATTTTCTAGAGTTTTGTCATTCATGGCACATCCCCTAAGCCAACCCCCACAGCATGAGTATTGAAAAAAAGATCCCAGATTAGCAGTGTACAATAAGGATGATTAAGTGTACCATCAGGGCAAGCTTTCATAGTTGAAGAGAATGAGTCTGCAGTGGGAAAAAGAAAGGTGTGCCTTCTCCACTCATTGCAGATCTGCATGTGAAAAGCCCTATGATGTTTGAGCAAGCACATTTAATACTTTTTCTGCTAGGCATGAGGTTCCTAGGAAAGAAACAGCCTCTTCAAAGCAAGCAAATTCAGCAGATAAGTCTGTATCACTCACTAACATCAACAAATATGTTTCTAAAACTCCAACCATTTCCTCTATGGAATTTTAAAGGCATTGTTCTGAATTTCTTCTGAATGGCAAAAAAATAGCCATTCCAAAGCATACTTAAGGATTTCTCTCTGTTTCGTGAACACAGGTTTATTTAAAGAATAAACCTTTCTGAGACAGGATATGAATAGCAAGTCCTCAATCTTATATTATTATAAATTTTACATATTGCTTAAATGAATGCAAATTAACTCAGCAGTCTCTGATCATGTACATTAGAAACTGAGGAAGCTGCTACTTGATGCATGTAACCAGTACCACTGTGAACACAAATCTGTCACTAGCAATGATAATATGGGATGAAGTATTTTTCTGACAATCATCAGAATAAAGACATTGTATAGCCATGCTGTATCATAAGTTTTTCATTGGGATACTGTCCCGGGTTCGGTTCAGGTTAATTATCACATGCAGCTGCTGGCCCAAGCAGTTGGAAGGGGTTGCATCTGGGAGGGGCCACAGTCTAGATATTGGATATTTGATACCATACTGACATCATGCCTGCTATATAGCAGGGGGTGGTGGGAGTGAGGGGATGGCCTGGTGTACCTGTTTTCATCTTGTTTCAGCATATAGCCTAAGTGTGGCTGAGGCAGGGAAAGCAGTGTCTTGGGCACAGGTTAGAGCCTCCTGTTCTCTACCACTTGCTTTGTATATAATTTCATTAGTACTGCTGTTTTCTTCTCTCTTTGTGTTATTTTATTGAACTGTCCCTAGCTCAACCCACAGGGTCCGACCTTTCTTTCTTCCTCCCAATTCTCCTTCCCAGTCAGCAGGAGGAGAGATGCCCCTCTTCAAATTCCTGCACTAAACTGTATGAGAGTAATATAAATGACTTGCCATCCTCTGGAGTTCATTTCCTCTCCACCAAAAGTGGTCAAGAGCCCTCCTTATTAAAATCAATGAGAATTTGCAA
>JANHFX010010375.1:13397-24607 GCA_027560015.1 Chloroceryle amazona | reverse complement strand
AACCCAAGGGGCCCGCCCTTTCTTCCTCCCCCCCAATTCCCCTCCCCGGGCAGCGGGGGGGGGTGGGGTGGGGGGTGATGGGGGGGGTGGAAACGGTGCACGTGTGGCTAAATGTTGTTTAGCTGCCAGCAGAGGTTAAACCATGACATCCACACTAATGATAACTTAACAAGAATTCTGTTTTAAAACCATTTGTTGATAAGTCTGATTCAAACTCTACTAGTGCTATTGAAAAGGACTTGTTCACTTTAAAAATAGAGACTTCTTCCTTTTAATGAGTGAGGTGAAGCCAGTGCATCAATGGTCCTTAAGGGTTTTAGTACCTCATCTCATGCTTCTCACTGAGTCTTGACCCTCAGAGAACATCCCAAACAACAGCTCATTTTGTACTTGCTTCTGTTAAAAAAAAAAGAAAATTAAACAATGTATCATGAATTATATTCTTCCCTTTCTATGTCAGCTGATCAGACAGAGTGGAACTAAGTCTAGTTCCACACACTTCTAAAAAGCTCTTTCAGCATCACACACAGCCTTGGTGTTGTAACCAGATAAATGGCAAGAAGACATGCATCAGTTTTTCTACCAACTGTCTCTGCCCTCAAATGCTTAATCAATTTACTTTATACAAATTGAATAATCGAAGCTATAATGGAAGTCTTCTTCACATTCCTTTCACATTTCTTTGGTGAATAAAGATGTGTCCTTCTCAATCATCATGTCTCAGCTCTTTGTATTGTGTTTCATAGAAGTTTAATTAGTTCATCTCAGCCTGGCAGAACTCAGAAGTTACTGCCAACACTGAACTCCTTCGACTGTGTTTCTCGAGGGACAGCCCTTGGAGGTAAAGATGGGGATGTTACTATGGAGACAAGTGGAATCAGCATTTGCTCATGTCCTGCTCGTGCACAGTGACATTTCTCGATCTCTATAGTAACAGAGAAGTTTCTTGGTCTGTTTGCTTATCTGGAGAGAGAAAGAGGAGCCCTCAAGAACTGAGATGCAGAGTGGTTCAGGTGGCTGTAGTTAGACAGTGATAGGTCTGTTCTTAAGGATCTGAATTTGACTTACACTAGGCATTTAAAAAAACAATTTTCCTCCGATTTTTTCCTCATACAGTGAATTGTGATTCTTCAAAAAAAGTGTAATGGAACTCAAAGGGTGTTGAGGAATGCTTAAATGAGATAACTGTTAGCAGTTGTTATTGGAAGCTGTCACCCAGGTGAAGAGACTATTTGCAACTGCAGCCAGGAATTGCAGCAGGTTGTTGCTCTCACTCTGAAAGACTTAAGATACTTCCTGCAATTACAGGTAATTATAAATTTCCTGGTGAATTCAAATGTTTCAGGGTAATGGAAGGTTGTGTGGAGATTGCTGCACCCAAAGATGGAAATTTTGTGTTATCGATTAGCATATCTATTATTTGCATAATCTGGGTAATCACAGAGTACAGTGAAGTCCTAAGGAACAGGCATGATTTCTTCTGGATCCTTCTCTAGTTTTGGGGTAGAATCAGTGTGGGAATAATGCAGAAGGGAACAGAGAATGAATCTTATTTGCATTTACAGCAAGGATTTCAAATACTTTTAGCAGAAGAACCTTATACTGAGTTAAGGTTCTGCTAACATAAGGTTTTGCTGAACATAATGTTTTGCTAATATTTTACTGCCCCTCCTTCAGGAAGGTCCATAGAAGGGTGTCACTACCAACATTTTGCTTTCCATTTACTTTCCCAAGCATCTGAGCAAACTTTGCCAAATCAGATTTTTCTGAGTGATAAAAAGAACTGGGACAGATAGCACTAAGCAACCAGGAAAAAAAAAAAGGAAAAATTTCAAGAGAACTGAAATGAACTTCTGAGCAGCTGCTCAGTGTTTTCAAAAAGATTCTATGATTGCTCAGAGTATGGAAATGAACAGGGCAGTAACAACAAGCTGCATTATCACTCAAGTGTCAAGTGAAACAGCAAAGTAAATCATAGGTCAGAGGGTGAGCTGAAACTTAGTAAAGTACAATTGAAAATCACCCAAAAAGGCAGAAAAGCTCAGGCAAAAAGACATGACAGGCAGCAGCTGTTTCTATGCAAGCTTCAGAAGTTTCTACACAAGGGCAGTACTTTCTATAGAGTTTGCCTCATTGCCTTTTGCATTGTGAACTGAGACTGTGATGTACCTCCAAGAGGATTTAGGTTAGAGATATTCTTATGAAACATTCATCAAAGACTATGGGAAATAAGGAGACTGACTATGCTTCCTTGGATAAAGTGGTGAGCTTTCAGATGCAGTGAAGTAACTGGGCAAAGGTGGGAGCTGTAACGTGACCAGAATTAGCAGGACCTGTATGGTCACACACAGAGAATAGAAGAAGCAGAGAACAGGGGTTTTTCTTCTTTATGTTAAAAAGCCACAAAACTGCCTGCATGATTGTTCAAGTGTTGCCAGTTAGTTTATGGTCATCTAGTGCATAATAAAAACAAGGCCTGAAAGGAGAGAGCATTAAAAGGATTGAAGCTTGGGGCTCTGTTTCTATTCCCTGGCTGATAAAATTGCCAACTGACAAGCAATAACCCACAGCAAACAGCAAAATTTATTGAAGATACAACTTAATAATTACAGGGGTACACTGTGCCTGTAGCTCTGGAATAGACTGATGTGCTTTATTGCTGTGCCTTTTGAGATCGGCTGTAGACATTTACAACCTGCAATTATGCCCAGGGCCTTATTCAACCAGACACGCAGTGAATGAAGCAGATCTATGACTCAAGATTGAGGGCTCTGGCTTGCCCTCCATGGGCATTTGATTTCTGCTGTGCAGGGATTAAGTTTCATTTCTCTCTTTAAAGAGTTCTGTCCCTCATATGAATATTTTTCAGTTTCAGATGGACCACCTTATATTCATCTAAGATGTACTTTATAACTTTCTGTGCTGCTATTAGTATCATCATGTCCCTAAATCTCTTTTTGGCTTCCTAGGCACTGAAACTCCTATTTTTCACCATTTGTTTCAAAATTGAGATATGTTTCAGTCTATCACTTAGCTTGATGAACATCTCATATTTCTTTGACAGCACAATGTGTATTATCATTATGATTTTCTTTTATGATCTACTTAGGAGCTCAAAGCAGGTGGTTTGGGTTTTTTTCTCCTTGCGTAAGTACTCCTCTTTGCAAAAGCCTAGATTCATTAGGACTAAATTAAGAGCTTAGTCACTTCTAGGGAGTGATTCAGCCCACCTCACACCTAAACTGACCCTTCAAAGTACCTTGCTCTATGAAGGGAACCTAAAGTGATCAAGCTTATGATGAAGGTGTATCAGTTCTGTGTGTAGAGCTAAGTGGGAAGGACTGTAGTCTTTTTCTTCTTGTGGCAAAATCTTAAATTTTTGTTCTTGTTCATAATTACAGTTAATTTACTTTGCCTTTTAAAAAATATATCCCATTTAGCATGCTCATCAATGTACAGTTTTGGAAATCTAATATCAGCTGTTCAATCTAAAATTATAGTTTGTAATATCAGATGTGAGGCAAAAATTTGTATGTTTAATCTCATGCATTTGCAGTAGCACAGAATTGCTAAAAGGGGAAAAGATTCTAACATATAAATATGTAGGTACAAAACACATTTGCAAATCTGGGATATTATCCAATGGCCTCTGGCTTACATAGATAAAATGCCCAGTTTTTACTGTTTTAAGAGTTCTCTTTTAACAGTATCTCATTGTGTTTTGACAGATAAAAAATAACTAAAAATAAGGTAACAACTTGTTTCTAGGAGCCCTGTAGTAATTATAATGAGTATACTCTTGCCCAGCGGTAAATGCTTTGACTTTGATTCTAATTCTGACCTCTTGCTAGTGCATGATAAACTCAAGTCTTAGTACTGCTCTTTCTTCCAGCTGTGCTGATCTTTGTCATTTGATGTTAAAAATTACTTGCATTGCATCTGGGTTTTCTGTGCTCTAAGGAATCAGAATGGTAGAACAGTCTTATTCTGAAACCAACAGGAAGGAGAGTCAGACTCCAGTCATTTCAGAGCACAACTAGTGTTGTTTGGAGGAGAACTAGGGGAGCAGGAGAGATCAATTTACCTATAAACAAGCACCAGGACGACTCTCTTCTAGTTGTATCAATACAGAAAATGTCTCCTTTCTTTTGGTTCACCATTTCCATTGAACTATTCCAACTCGCACAATTTATTTGAAATAGGTTTTGTTTGTACCCAGGAAATCCTCCTTTTTTTAACATTCTCCTTGTCTCACACCACCAATTCTCTTTCATGCTGTCAACAAACCTGGCCCATCACTGATTTAGTGAGAAATAAATTTGCATGTTCTGTACTCAGGTTTAAAAGGAAGCAACAATTCAGAGTTTCATGAAAGAATTAAATAAATGCAAGGGAATGTAATTCCCTACTCCCTTCCAGTAAAACCTTATAGATCAGATCATATTCTGAGGTACATTCTCCTTTCTTGATAACATATCTCTCCCCATATAGTCAGCCAACGTGATCTCCTATATTAACACAATGGGAAAAAAAACCTCTACAGGCATCAAATGAAGTCAAGCCACCTTGAAGACAATGTGCCAAAGAGCATATGTTTTGTTCAACCGTACACACATTATCTGACTTTTTCTATTTCTTGGAGTGAGGAAAAAAAAATATGACAACAGTCCATTACTAAAAACAAAATGAGCCAGGAATGGAAACACTCCTAGCTAAGAGGTTCCCAAGGTCTTGATTATTCCTTCATGTTCCTTTGGGAACATGATCAGCTTTTCCCTGCTATTGCATAAGTAACTTCTGAATCAGGATGTTGCATCCCTGTGGCTCCTTAACTCCATGTACCAAATGCAGTTGCATCTGCTCTGTAGGCTGGTGAAGGAGGAGAGCAACCTCAGCAGTTACCCCCTGTGCATGTCTCCTTAGATGTTGACCTACACTAACATGTAGCTCAAAAATGGAGCTGGGAAATAAACACAATCATATGCTCTTATGTTAGGTGAAAGAAGGGATGTGTCACCACAAACATATTCACTGCTGCCTAGTAGAAAAGCATGCACAGTGAAATGTCCAAACTTGCAGATGGTATAGTGCTCTTCTGAGTAGTAAGTTTTGTGCTGAAAGCAAGTAAGTCCAGAAGGACCTCACAAAAATGAGTGAGTAAAAACGTGGCAGGTGAGCTTCACTATGCATAACTCTAAGGTGAATTATGTAGATACAAAATTATTCCAGCATGATGATGAGTTTTGAACTGGCAATGGCAGATTAGGAAAAATGTTAAGGGATCATCACTGGCAGTTCTCTGAAACCATGGGGTCATTGCAAATGCCCAAACAAGTGTTGAGCATCACCAGGAATAGTATTAAGAACCCTTCATGTAATGACATCATGATTATTACATTTACTTTTGGTTACCTTAATACAGGCTAGGCTAGTAATGCTAGGACAGGTACATAGGACAGCGAGCAAAATGATTAATGCAATGTAGAATCTGTTGTGCAAGGAACAACTAAGGTGGCTGGGATCTTCTGTTTTGGACGACAAGGCTCGAGTAGATACTGCTGAGATTTACAAAGTCATGAAAGTCATTAATAAGATGATAGATTCTATATTCTCTCATAGAAGTAGAATGAGGGAACACTGACGGAAACTAGCTGGATGTCAACTTAAAACACATAAAAAATTGTTTATACATTAGGTTATGAACTTGTGGAGCTTGTTGCAACAGGAGGCTTGGTGGCAAAAGACATCAACAGCTTCCAAAGGGATTAGACTAATTCATGGATTGTGAAATGCCTGTGAATTGTGCCAAGTAAGCAACAGAGAATGCAAAGCCTATGAGCATTACCAGTTCTTTCTGTAAATTGCCCGCTCCAAAACAGAGAGTGAGACATTAGACTCCTCCTTAATTAAGAAGCTAACAGACAATCCAGATACACTGTTTGGTACAACCAATCTAAAGGCAAACTGCATTGTTTTATCATTCTCTTGCCTTTTCTTCTTTCATGTATTTTGCATTCTCTAATTTGCCTTAGATTGTGGTGAATAAGCAAGGTGGAGAAAAATCAGAATCCCTTAAATTACATATATTTCTCTTACTTTCTATATTACCCGTTTTATTACACTTGCAAGAATGGAAAATACTTCAATAGAACACATTCCCTTGTGTAACCATATGAATTGTCATCACAAGCAAGAGACAATACAACAACTTTGGATTTATACTTGGAACACCAAGAGGAAATAAAAGCTATGTACCTGTAGGAAACACTTCGTATCAGCTCTACTAAACAGCCATATTTCCTTGTGAGTAGAGAGTCTTTTGGCACTGGGTTAATCAGAAAATCAAGCTTCTTAGATCATCCTTCATGGAGATAGCATAACCTTTCCGTATAGATAAATATAACTCTATCTGCAGTCCACCTGAGGCCATCATGGATATCCACAAGACCCTTGGAGTTCCTGCTCTTGGACACATCATATGACTTTTTTTTTTAATCACTTTTCCCCAACATTTTCTAGCTAATAATGTCAGTGGAGAATATCTAAAATAACAGATTGGGAGTTTGTTGTTTTTATTATATGTAGCCCTCCAACAGACAGCTTTGCAGTACACAGCACGAGGTCAAATGTATTATTTGACCTGAGATAAGATTATTATATAGAAAGGGTTTCAGACAAGGTAAAATGACAAATGCCCTGGAAAGGGAAAATCCATTGGTCCAAGGTTTGTCTGTTAGGTGGGTTTTTCTGGTTTGGTTTTTTGTGTGTGTGTGCATTTTTGTTTGGTTTAGTTTGGTTTTTTTTCTGTTTGTGACAAATAAATCCCTCAGAAACAGCTCTGTTCTGGTACAGAATTATTCTTCTATACTGCAACATGCGCAATGCTGTATAACTCCTTATGTTCATATTCATCTTCAACCAAAAGCTTCTTAAAGCTGTCTATTAAAATTGTCTAGTACTATCCTCACTCAAGTTCAGCTTTAGCAAGGGTCACATATCAAGATGTAGTTTTACTAGGTAGTACTTCATGTACTGTAAGCTGTTGGAAGATGGAAATATTTTTCATTCTGAAATCTGCCATAGTATTTTTTATTACGTTGCACAGTCATACAGTCCTGAAGGAACCCCAGAAATCCCACTCCTTTTACAGAAAATATTTGTAGAGACAGACCCAGTTTCCCTGAGTAAGGTGGGCACTGTCTCATTGTCAAAGCCAGTGTCTGAGTGTTCTCTCTTGATAAAGACACCGTCTTCCTTCCTCTCATATTCCCATCAGTTTCAATTAGACCACGCCCATGAGGGAGTCTGTTTGACATGACTAATAGTAGATTTTAGCCTTTTGCTAGTAAAGGACTGTATATACTTCTAGCACTGTGTAAATAGATTATTATAAAATATTAATATTAAATAAATTGTGTGGGCTTTCAATAGTGGAGAAGTAGAAAAAGAATTGTTTTGGGAGACACTATATTACAGAAGCATAGAAAACATGTTCACAGACAAATCTAGTGTTTAGGAGAGATTTTGTGATGAGACATAATTAAACCCAACCCATAAAAATTCCCATGGAAAGCTTGACCAAATCACTATGTGGCTTCTTATGGTAAGGTTTTGATTCTGTAATGTTAATAATAATGAAACTAGAAGAGTTTTCTGTTTTTTCAGCTTTATCTATTTGAAACAAGGATACTTGTGTACTTTTGCAGCAGAATGAACTTTTGCGTGGATACAGCTATATCAGTATAAACCATTTTGCATTTTCTGTAGTTTTCATTTTTTTACCATGAAATCACTTTCAACCACACTTGGTCAAGTCACTAATAAAGAATGAATAATATAGAGGAGAGCTGATGTTTTGTGGCATCTCTTGTGCAGCTACCCTAGAAGCTTAAACTAAATTCAGAAAGCTTCAGACCGACATTTAGTCCAATAAACACATCTTTTCCATGTGGATTTATACATAAAATGTGTCTGTTTGCCTACCTGTGTAAAATCTGATTTGCTCTGTAACTTGAAGTATTATTGATGTTCATATGTTTTAGCAGCATTCAGTGCTCTGTCTCTACTTTGAATACAAAGCAAACGACTTGAACAATAACCTGATTTTTCTGGGCAGGTGTTGTCTGTGGATAAAGAATTTTCAAGGTAATTTCAAAGTCAAATTAGATCATCAGCTACTCATATCCTGGTAGCTAGGTATCAAATGCTGCAATTCTAATTAAATCCTTTGTGACTACAGTATACTTATCAGCCAGTCTAATACGATTTGCTTCAATGTTTTCTTCGATAATTTAAATCAGGTTTTGTAGACGTGTTATGTACATTTCTGGAACACTAATATTTGCTGTGTCTCAATAAAATAATTCAAAGAAATATCAGTGGTGTTCCTGCAAAAAATTTGATTTCTGTAGGAAAGTAGAGATATTAAACAAATTACACACCTGCTAATGTATTTATCTTGAGATAAAACTACGAACAGAAAATCAGGTGGACAGTGACCAGGCTACCTAATCAGGTGTGATAATAAACCATTTTCATATGGTTGGGATGACTTTTTACTAGTGGTTTAGAAATATTAAAATTTTGAATTCCTAAAAAATGATCACTGGAAGTGTAAATTCCATTAGATGTTGCATAAATGTTGATTATCAAGACTTGCTTTTCTTGGCCACCTTTTGGAGTTCTTTAAAACTGTTCAATAGTCTAGAGAGGACCACAAGCAGTGATTTAGATCCAAATACTTATAGACATATTTTCCCTACAGATTCAGCTGTCCCAGAGGTCCCTAAGTATAAAAGAGATTGTCAGGCACCAGAGCAGAACAAACACAGCAGGAAAAAAGAGCTTGTAGTGTGAACTGCAATTAAATACATTTGTAATAGAGAGAGAATGGATTTCACACCGAAGTGTAAAAAGTCCCCTGTAGTTCCTGGAGAGGACAAAAAAATAACTCTTTGATGAGTATCATTAAATGTTGTGATTCTATAATCAAAATTGCCCTAGATCTACAAGAGACTTCCCTGCAAGCAAAACTGGAATAACAATTTCTCCCAATGTTTGGTACAGACAATACCTCCATTTTCCAGATGAGGTTTTCTCTGGCAGCATGTGTTGAATAACTGTGAGCTTGCTGCACTATAATTCTTCTGTCTAGGCCACACAAAAAGTTAAATGCCCTTAATTTTAAATGATCACGGTTACAAAGAGTAGTTTAGCTCTTTGGCTGTAATAAACTGATGTAGCCACATGAAACCAAAGAGGCTAAGCCTACTTATATATAGAAAAAGTTTTGTTGCTAAACCTAAACAAACAAGAAGTTCAGATTATGCACAAAAATTCAACAAAGTCTTGTTAAAATGCAAATTTCCCATGGGAAAAAGGAGAAGGGTATGAGAGGGGGACTTCACTCTCACGTCTGCTTCCATCCCTGTGTTAGCACATCAAGACATGTAGCTCCCCATCCAAATCACAGTCATGCAGACAACTCTAATGTTAATTCCGCAAATATGGAACCACAGAGGCTTCTATCTTTATTCTTGGCTCCTGAAGTCTTAGCACACCCGGTCCTTTAACAAGCACACCCCAATGTTTGTAGCCATCCTGAACTGTGGATTCTCATTTTCTGTGTGGGTGGTGGTGGGATCCTCTGAAGTATTAAAAAGCCTAGAAGTCTTGGGCAGGGGAAGGCAGGAGGACCTCATCTGTTGCCTGCCCTGTGTGACCACCTCACAGCTGTAGAGATGCAAAGGTCTGGACACCAGGCAGGTGAGTATGAGCCAGGCACTGTAAAACTGCAAACTGGCAAGTTCACAACATGGCAATAGGGAGAATAAACAGAGAATAAAGCTCAGGATGGCTTGGAGGTGGGAGTAGCAAGCGCAGGTTTAGGAGAAGACAGAGGAAGTGTGGAAAGTATTGAGCATCTGGTTATTAAGGGTTGGGCCTTTTTATGGCAAAGAAAGGCTGGTCTTACAGTGGTGACAAGGATTTAGAACCTGTTTAGGATACCAGGACTTATTAATCCCCCTCTTCATAGAGAGAGGAAATTGTCTTACAAAAGACAAACATTTCTAATATTTCTTCTTGGAGGAGTGGCAGGAAAGTTATTTTCATTATCTTTCTTTGAGGAAAGCAAGTAATTCCTTTATGTTTATCCTCCACTACATTAATGTGGATCGGCTAGAGTGGTGGTCCTGCAGAAGCAGATGTAAAACTGTACAGGGTAGAATTAAATGATAATCCTTACATATACAGCACACCTGCATTTGGGGTGACCTGAATGAATTCTGATGTTTTACTGCCAAGCAATGTGAAGAATACCACATGTGAGGATTATGCAGAGAGCGATTCCTTTAAGAAAATAAAATCAATCCATTTCGTAAAGTCTTGTTTCACGTTATGTAGTTTTTTTATCACAGTTAGTTCTTTGCAGCTTGGAGTGTTTATCTTCATACTGAGGCTGAATCTCAAATAAGGGATTAGAAGTCCTCAGTTATGCTAAGGCTTTGCACTGACAGGGGAAGCATAAAGGATGAAATAAACTGTGCAACTGAATCATCAGGCAGTGTGAAGGCAGTCTGCTTCTCTTGGCATGTGGGTGCTCACTGATTCCCACCGAGGAACATGCTCCACATGACACCAAAAGCTGCTACGTACCAGACACTGATAGACACAGCTCTATGCTGCTACTTTGGCATTCAGTAAGTACACGTATACTTAAAAGATGTGCAAAAATGTAGGACAAACCCAGCATTACTAATCTTTCAGTACCATCTTCAAAGCCAACAACTTATTAGGATTGATTTAAAAATATTAATTTTGCTTAGGAACTCTGTAAGCAGTAATGTCAGTGAAGGCTAATTTTACATGGATTTGGGTGTGGAAGATAAAGTTACGTATTCCCTGTCTAATAGGGGATCGAAACATTCATCAGCCTTCTCCTCAGCGTAAGCATTGGCATGCTTTCCTCCACCCAGAGGTTAATTTTTACAAAGCTTTTAGGAACTTCATACCTCTGAGATCTCTTGCCCTCTTCAGATCATAGAATCATAGAATGATTTAGGCTAGAAGGGACCTCTAGATGTCATCTGGTCCAATCTCCCTACACAAGTAGGGACATCTCAGTTAATATTGATGTCGTGGTTTAGGGTCAGGGCAGCCCCTAAGACCCAACAGACGCTCTCTATTAACCCCCCTCCCTCCCCAAAAGG
>JANHFX010010375.1:0-13297 GCA_027560015.1 Chloroceryle amazona | reverse complement strand
GCTGTTAATTAGAAATACTGAACTGAAAAGTAAAATTACTGAACAGAATTAGTCCTGTTTTCACCCAAACCAGGACAATTGACCAGTAAATTAACAAGCTATTGACAGGTCTCAGATGAACATGGATGCATAGACTCATTCACCAGTGCAATGCCACTGAAGCTTCATTTCCTTGTGGCTTTGGTATAATTGGATCCCAAAGCTAAGGCACTTAAGAAACCATCCTAAACGGCATATGGTGCAGTAGTCACTTCATTAACATGTCTGATTCATGCAAAAAATAAACAGTCAGGAGCATCCTCTGCAAAAGCACTATTTCAAGTCACTCCAACCGAATCTGTCTTGCCCTCTGTTCGCCTAATGGCTTGTGAGAAGACCATCCCTTCTGCTCAGCTAGCAGGAACCTCTAAAAAGTTAAAGATAGGCAAAAGGCCCCTGTTGTATCCGCTTCTCTCTCTCCCTCCTAATACAAGTGTTGGACAGGTCCTTAGAGGAGTAATTGTCTCCTCTGAGCTCACCTAGCTGGGAAAAGAGGAAGTCTATTTCCAGAAATGCATTACAGTGGTTGATCTTCCCAACTTAGCTTTGGGTGAAATATCAGCATCTTTGCTATCATTTGCTTTGAATTTCAGTCCACTTCAAAGTTGCCACTTGTTTTTAGTGGTCTGAGGACATTATTCTGCAGATAGTAAAATAATTTATAGACAGCTTCTTTCTATGAAGCAGGAGAAAACTGTAGTTCCTTTTCCATCATTCTGTTCTTCTCTAAGTCTTGTCAGATAAAATATCTTCCCTTACCCTATGCTCTCTAGAGTATAATCTATACATAGCTAATACTGTAAAACAAACACACTGAGAGGAAAACAATTATTATTTGGAGCATAAACCTCCTAACTAGTTGGCAAAAAATTGCAGTTCAGCTTCTTTTTTTGGTAACAAATTGTTGAGACAGTGAAGTAAAAAATAACCTCTCAACTATTAAGGAAATGAAGGATGCAAAATTACATTGATGTGAGACCTCCAATTCCAGTTCAGGCTGCTCTACAAATGGAAATACTAGCTTTGTATTTGTAATTTTGCATCATGCAGGTCCAAAGAAGCACACCAGTTACAGCTAAGCGGGGTGTGATGCCTGTGTGCAATTTGTGCACAATATGTATCACTGTGCTATGGCATTTTGACCAACAGTGGGAGATGATATACACTGGTAATGTCCTGTACTTAAAATGAGCTATTAGAAACCACTGCAGTCAGTTCAAAAGTAAGATAATATACATCAGAAATATCTACTTTTGATATACATCAAATATATCTTTTTAAAAAATGCTAAAAACTGCTAAAGTCAAATGGAAGGGTTATAGTGGAAACTATAAAATAACAGCTACAGCATAATTGAATTATAGTTCCTAAAAAGTGCTAACAGAAAACACTCTCTGTAGCTATGGAGAGCAAATTTTACCTTATATTTTTGTGGCAAAGTCAGAAGTCCTGGTTCAAAGCATAAGATGTTTTAAAGTCTAACAGTTGAAGCTACCAAATATAAAATTATGTCAAGAAGGTTTACATTGCTGTGAAACAGAGAAATAGTTCATATTTACATTTTTCAACACTGCAGATGAAGAACCTGAAGAAAGTTTTGGGTGGCCAAGCACTTTACCTGATTCTAAGTCCTGATATATATTATGTTCTGGTTGTCCTCACAGGTATGCTGGTTTGTCAGGTGAAATTCCACTTGTGTCAGTACAGTACTATTTTGCACACAGAAAGATTAGTTTAATTGTGGAAAAAAAATACCAATATCAGTGTGGTTTGTATTATCTCAAGAAAGTAGATATATAAAATAGATAGGTTTTATTTATTAAAGCAACAGATACAATAGCTTTGGAATTCCCATTGATAAATGCACTAACTGCACTAATGCACCAGCTGTAAAAATCAAGCCTGTTAGTAATTCCCATGTAACATCTGACAAAGTTGGAGGCATAAGCCTCTGTAATAGCACAAATATATAATAGTAATGCTAGTAAAACTATGCTGTATATTGCAGGCACAATTCTTACCAAGAAGGCAGCCTCATCTTGGGTGGAAGAAGGGGAGAACAGCCCATTGAACATCTCTGCTTCAGTCTTCTTTTCCCAGGGGAGATATTCCCCTTGTGATTTTTCATATCCTGATCCCATCTGTCCTTGCCTTCTAGGTCATGTTTAGCATGATTTAGGTGGAGAGTTGAGAAACATAATCATGTATGTTTAGCATGTGCTCCATTTGTCTCATTAAAATATTTAGAGGTGTACAATTCAGTATCAATTCTGCCGTTAATTAGGCAAAGGTCTTCACTCAGACACTATAACCTTCAAAGCCTATGTCAAAGCTGTTTGGTTTTGTTGGTTTAGCCAAAACTGGACCATCTTATCTTCACAAGACTCCCTTCTTTAGCCCTTTGGCATGCAAGCTCAGTGGATCTCCACCCTCAGAGAGAGCACAAGAATCTCATGGTTGCAAACATCTTAACCTTTCTCTCAAAGTGTACTAAATTAACCACACTCCTGTCTCATGACAAGCTAGGGTGTTATCCCACATCAGCAGGCACATCCCCAAAAGTGCAGTACCTACATTATTTGCAGCTCTATTTCTTAGTGTTAAACAACTTGTTCATGCACCCGTCTAGTACTAGACCTGGGGCTAAATTTACCTCTTAATAATTATGAGCTTGGCAAGGAAAGACATTGGAAGCAAGCACAGACCATTTAACCTTTATTTTCAGCAGTTTCCCTGCTGGCATTTGTTGTCATTAATCACTTTAGGGTTGATTTCAACTCTTAACAGCTTAAACCTTCCGAACAGTCTTAAAACACTCTGGGGAAAAAAATAAATAATTCCTTCAGAAAGATGTGCTCATGCATTGAGAGCATCAGAACATAACCAATGGATCAGCAACAAAAGTATTAGTATTACAATACCACAGGAATGAAAGATGTACCAAACCACCCACACAGCTCCCCACCACACACACCTCCCCCCAGATTAAAAATGCACTGGAAAAATAGGAATTTCCTGAGCAACCTGAATTTACTCCATATGCATCTACTTTTTTTTATTATCTTCCCTTCTGTGGCCACAGGACTTGTTCCCCTTGAAGGTGAGAGGAGGGATGGTACCCAGTGGGCAAGCAGGTTTCTGCCATTACAGTTTGTCCTCATGGCCCAGAGGGTGCCCTTGTGCTTGGTCTGTTACACAAAATTAAAATACTGTTTGCACCGAGAATTGTTAAAATTCCTGAGACAACTTGTATGGTATTCTTCATTATAGTGTCATCATCATTATAGTGCCTTACAAGCTCTAGATAACTAAACACTTATCGTACCACTCTGAGGTGAAGTATATTAATTTTACAGGTAGGGACCTGACAGAGAGGTACTGAATAAAAAAATTTCCTGCAATGTTAGGAGTTCAGATTACAGAAGCTGTAACCCTTCCTAGAGGAAATTTATTGATTGTATTTTCTCTGTAATATTGTGAAAGACACTTTAAAAAATGTAATTTATATTGGTATACATAGATTAGACTTTCTGGCTTACAAAGAAAATTCTCAAGGTCTGATCTGGATCAGTATATGCTGCTTCTGACCCACTTTTCTCATCCCCAACAGAGACAAGTTTAGGCATAGACTCAGCTCCTCACAGGGGGTAGTGCAGTATAGAACATTAGATATTATACACAGTAATACTTCCAGAAGTAAGATTTTTGCTATCAACTTCAGCATGAACAGATTATTTATATATTTTAATGAAAACAAAAATGTAACACTTTTTGTGTTTGGTACATAGAAAGGGAATATGCTTTTTAAGTGCCTTTCAAATAGTATGATTATCGACAAAGCAAAAATTGCCAACCCTTGGAAGAGGCCAAAGCAATAAGGATGGATTGCAGTATTATCTTGCCTCATAAAATAAGAATAGGCTACTGGTGGTTTAGAGTCATTCTGGGTCCTTTCAAGAGTGATTTTCGTTTCTGAATATACAGCAGAAAAGAGTCTGGAAAAAACAGCCTTAAATCTAAACAGCCAAACCCAAATATTTTTATTTCCCTTGCTAGATTTAGGCACTTTAAACTCTATATTCAAACCAGTCAGAACATTAAAGGGCAGCAAATTTCAAATATGAAGTCTTAGAGAGGCTCATGATTCAAACAACTGAAACTAACTCAAATTTCAGCCCCCAAATATACAGGACAATGTAGGACCTCAAACTGTCCATTATAATGCATGCCTTGAAGTGTCACACACAGAAATACCTTCCTTTCATATTCATTACAAATATCTGCTAAAAGCATCATTTCACATCTTTTGCTGAGTCCCTTTGTAGCTCACCGAAAGAACATTTATTGGTCCAGTTTTTGAGTTAAGGTACATGAAAAGTAATTTGTAATTTGGGGCACTCAGAAAGTGGCAGTTCATTTTAAGAAGTTTTAAACCTGTATCTTGGGAACCCTGCAGCATGTCTCATGATTAGATTCTCAAAAATGGTTACCTACATTCACTATCCATGTTAGAAAATAAAGTCATTTTATTTTGGAATCTTTATACTGTGGGTTTTTCTTTTCTTGCTACTAGTGCTTTGCAAAGAATCATCCTGAGCCATCAAAATGCTGAATGCAAGCAGGATCACACCAACAATCCTACACTTCACCTTTTTCCTGAGGCTGAATTTTGCATATGCAGAATTTTGGCAATGACTTTTGTTTTACAAAGCGAAAATAAATTTCAAGTCACCGTGTTTTATCAAAACCATATGGCTTAACTCAAAGCTCTTCAGCTTGGCAAGATTTGATTGTGGAAGCAAGCATGATATGAATAGCTGAATTCCCTATGCAGTTTAAACGTGTTCTTGGAGATTGCCCTCACTGGTACTGAAAACCAACTATATTTGCTTAAAAGTGATAATCACATGATTTAATTCCAGTTTACTCTATAAAAATAAAGTTAGATAGAAATAGCAGAAAAAAAAAGCAACTTCTAAATGGAGATTAATATGACCCAAAAGACAAATGTCAAATATGTCGGTTAAACTGTAGGATTTGGTGGAACATCTCCAATGCCTCTGTGTAAAATCTCTTAAGAATAATGCTGCCTTGAGACTAGCAATTGAGACTTCTTACGAATTATGGGGTACAAGATGTTTTTTACAAATCTTCCTTAAGTAAATGAAGAAAAATAGTATTGAAAAAAAAATGAGAATCCCATTTTTTAAGATATTACAAATTTCAAAGAAATCACGATACTAACATTTCTTAATATATGAAATTCAGACCACCAGGAAAAAAAAAAACAAACCTGGACTCGTTAAATTTTACCTGCATTTGCTAATCTCTACTGTTATCAGTATTTATGCATGGGTACCATTATATTATCTACAGGTGGGTCTCAAATGTGGAAGGAGCAGGGTTTGGTTTGGTGCTGCCTGTTGTGATTCAAAGACAATACGATCACACTGCATTTGCATTGCCAATGAAATATGACCAGGTGCCTGTCCTGGGTGCACAGCTCTTGTGTGGAGAGAGCTAGCAACTGGACTACCTTGCACTGTGTTAGACTTGGAGGTGGCTTTTCCAGGTTCAGCCCTGGCTCCAGCAGAATGGAAACCACACCCAGTACATCAGTGCTCAGATGTGCACTGCCAGATTCCACATACAGATACACACCAAATTTGCAACAAAAAGAACAATTCTAGAGCTCTAAATTGCTAATGTAGACATATCCATGGGACACTACCCTTGCTCACACATATATGAAAACCTCAGTGTTGGTGTGAAGTACACAGCATACAATTTAAATTTTTTACTGATTCCCATAAGAGGGTCTTGTACTTTGGATGTTAATATCCTTTGACTCGATTTTTTTAAACCATAACAAATCCCAATCCTCATGGGACTGATAATATAACATACTAGTTGCATCAGAATTCAGGTCTGTACAGCCACATTTCTATTGTGAAATATAGCATTACACTGTAAAGTTGGAGTAACTCCAGTGACATCAATAGAGTAGCTCTGGTTATACATAATTTAAACCAAGATTAAAGTTAATAATTGGTAACCATACACCAGCAATCTATCCTCCTCCAAAACCCTTTGCCAAGCAACCATGCTCAGTTCCTCTACATCAACTAACTTCTAAATCCATTGCAGTAAAGTTACTTTTTGAGTAGTATTTGAGATAGATTGAAATGGTAGTCAGAAATCTACTTGTCTTTCCATTACCTTTACATCTTGTTAGTTGAAGGTCATCATGCTCTTCATTTCCAGCTAAAAATGAGCTCAGTAAGTCATTGACATACATGGCTGAAGGCATGACTACAGGCAGTGTGAAGCTGGGACATGATTGGAGAGGTGGTTCATAAAATGTTCTTAGGAAAAACAAATTGTTATGGTAATCCTCCCCGATACTTAGTATAGTATAAAGTAGACACACCATGGTCATCACTTCTGTGAATTCCAGGTTTATTTAATGAGATTTTCACACAGAATCACACAGAATCACTGTGGTTGGAAAAGACCTTTAAGATCAAGTCCAACTGTTATCTAACTCTACCAGGGCAACTACTACACCATATCCTTAAGCACTGTATCTAGACAGCTTTTAAATACATCCAGGGAAGGTGATTCAACCACTTCCCTGGGCAGCCTGTTCCGGTCTCTGATAATCCTTTCAGTATATAAGTTTTTCCTAACATCCAACCTAAACCTCCCCTGGTGTAACTTAAGGCCATTTCCTCTTGTCCTGTCACTTGTTACCTGGGAGAAAAGAACTGCACCCACTTCTCTACAGCCTCCTTTCATGTAGTTGTAGAGAGCAATAAGGTCTCCCCTGAGCCTTCTTTTCTTCAGACTAAAGAGCCTCAGCTCCCACAGCCACTCCTCATAAGACTTCTTCTCAAGACCCTTCACCAGCTTTGTTGCCCTTCTCTGGACCTGGAAAGTGTGGGAAAAGTGATTTTACTGCACTTAAAACCCACAGTCCTTGTTACCAAAGGAAAAAACCCTTACCTTGACTGGTAAGAATAAGATTGAAATATTAGTGAGACAGAAAATCAATTTTCTTTAGGAAAAATATTTCTTCCAGATATAAAACTTCAAGAGAATTCACATAAAAACAATGAATATGATGTTCCTCTAATAACTCAGGTTTTCATTTTTCAGAGCTGTAAGTGTATTTGGTAATCATTTCCTCCTCTATTGGGACTACCATTTTTCTTTTTAACTAACTACTTTGAAGTCTCTTAAAATCTGTGTCATGACACTAGATTCTCATACTTACATGTAGCCCAGATATTTATGTCTTAATCTCTGTCATGCTAATAGGCATGGATAATGTACAGGAAAAAAAAAGTTTTGTACATGCTATATAACAAAGATCTCTGATAAAGACAAATAAATGAACAGCATGCTTGTTATGGCCTTGCTTTAGATGTTTAGATTATATCTGACTGCTTTGTCATTCATTTAGCTGTTCAAGGTGTCCATAGTAATAACAAGGAGAAACACCAATGCAGTGCTTTGGCATTAAGATTGCCTAAATTAATCTTATGCCCTACTGCAAGTCTTGCTGGCTATGTCTATATTTCTGATACTGTCAGTACCTGAGTCACATTTAAAAGATCATGATTAGAGCTATTTGCATCCATTTAGCTCATGACAGCAAGATTAGGTTATAAGTGACTTTTTGTATTGGGCCTGCCTGAGCTGGAGTTAATTTTCCCCAATAGCAGCCCCCCCCAGTGCTGTGCTTTGCACTGGGATCTGGAAAGGTGCTGAAGACACACCCGTGTCATGGCTACTGCTGGGCAGCACTCGCACAGCACCAAGGCTGTTTTTCCAGCATTCTCCCCCTGCCCAGTGAGATGGAGTGGACAAGATCTTGGGAGGGGACACAGCTGGGACAGCTGACCCAAATTGACCAAAGGGATATTCCATATCATATGGTGTCAGCTTAACAATAAAAGCTAGACAAAGGGTATGTGTGTGTGTGCACGCGTGTGTATGTAATCCACGTAGCCTCTGGAGCAAATGATATGCATTTGAAGCTCTGCTTCCCAGGAAAGGTGCCAGCCATCACCTGCTGATGGGAAGTAGAGAATAAATCTTTGTTCTCTTTTGCTTTCATGTGCATGGCCTTGCTTTGCTTTTCATTTAATTGCCTTTGTCTTAACCTATGAGTTTCATCTTGTTTTCTTCCCCCTGGTCCAGCTGAGAGGAGGAAGAAGGGAATGATAGAGCAGTTTGGTGGGCACAAGACATCCAGCCATGGTCAAACCAGCACAACCACATTTTTAAACAAGTGATTAAGTCAAAAGAAGCACTAGATCCATCTATGACATCCTGGATTGAACAGCCAACACATTCACTAAAAACCACAAAAAGTAGGTGCAGAGTACATGAGTTTCACTAATATGTTCCATTCAATTGTTATTATGAGAAAGGAAATGATCAACAGCTAAAGCATTTTTTCATTTGTTTCACATATTTTCTTCATTCTGAAAAGTGACTCGCTTGAACCATCTTCACAGCCCACGCACATCCACCTTTAGAAAATAAATGCAAGAGCCCAGATTTGACCTGTTGGCCTCACTTCTCTTATTTACAGTGACACTTTTTTATTTTTGGACTGTGGCTTTTATATTTGACACTAAAAATAGCAGCCACCCCCAGAGTACCATTTGCGTGGGAGGAATGTTTTGTACACAAAACTGCGTCCTCCTATCACACTCTGCCTACACATCCTCCAAGACAATTTTCTGTGAAGATTAGTGAGATGTACAAAGCCCAGCTCTTGGTTAGTAGCATTAGTAAGAGGAAGTTCAGTCAAGCATGGCAGGTCACAACTGGATGGTACTTTACAAAAGTTAGGGCCTATCCTGGAAATAGGTATGCAAGAGAACAGTTTATTAATTTCAATAATATAATCTAAATTAAAAGAGCTATACATATAGCTATATGGGACTGTCCTGACTAGACCACACTAATTTTCCATCAAGTTCTTTCACTGCACTTAGCATTAAGTATTTATGAGGAAGACACAACAAACCATCAAAAATTTTAAAAATCTCTTCCCTGTGAGATTTCTATTGCTAAATACTTCTCTCAAACCCTGAAATATTTGTATATCTCTGAAAATAACCTACCCTTTCTAATATCATGGCATTTGTTTTCAGCATTGTGGATTCTGAGCATTGACTCCTGCTGCACTATTGGTCTGTGAAATCTCAGGGCAGGTACGAGCACATGAACCTAAGAACACACCATTCTGATAATTTGGCATGTTGCTTGCTCTGCACCATTTGTCCAGGCACTATATAATTTCCATTGCCTGCTTTATAACTTCTATCTTAAATTCTTTAGAAATGAGTAAAACTACAATGAACATGCCAGTTGGAGCCATTCCTTTGACTGTCACACTGTAGTTTCCATTCTTTTATGCAACCAGGCATTTAGGTGATTTTTGGGTGGTTCTCCACACTGAGAATTTCCATACTCAACCCAGGGTTACATCTTGAGTTAACTTGTAAGTGGTGACAATGACTACAGGAACTAATGGGATAAATTAATAGTTTAAATTATTCCTTTCCTTGTGATAAACTGAAAATTTCTTTGCCCATCACATAGCCCATTCATCTCAATAAGCTGAGTTCCTCCACACTTCTCAGCAGTACTCACAATCCTGTTTAACCTAAAATATGTATTTCTGCCATTTTATTTATTGTTCCTTTTCCTGAGCTAGAGAAAGCTAAAGATCCTGATTCATCAATATTGCACCAGGAGAGACCAATAGGACTTTGCCCACTCTCCTTTAATATCTCCCAGCACACCTGAAATGTACAGGGGTTCTGCTGTGCCCTATATCCACAGGGGGGAGCATCTTCTACTTGCATTAGCTAAGCACTTCAAAAAGTTTCTCCATGAAAGGAGAATCCCAGGATAGCTCTTCTGATCCACCAGAGATCGGGCAAGGAGATGCTTCAGAAACAGCTCATTGCTTCTAGTCTGATACCACTCACCAGGAGTAGAAACAAAGTTTGGGGTTTATTTCCAGTATCTTTAATTATATGTGAAGTATGATTCAAGGGAAGATTCAGGGAATGTTCACAGCAAGGTAACAAGGACTGATTTCCTAGGGAATGCAATGTTTCACTATCATACTGACAGTATTTTTCCCCCCTTCATTCTCGATCTTGGAAAAAAAAAATCAATCCCTGTCACTCAGTTTTGCATTTTGTCAGAGGACAAGGAGCTTGCATTTTCTTTTTACCCTACTCCTGCTTTCTGTAAAACCCCACACATTGTTCTTTGGTCTCCAAGAAATGTGAATTTGTGTGGACATAACTTCCAGTTTGCAAGAATGAGAACTGGTTTCCAACATGGGTTTAAAATTTTTAGCCATGGCTCTTGTTGATGAAGGATATGGATTATAAGAAGGAATAAAGCTGACACATTTCACTCCTGAGAAAAATGATGCAACTTCACTAGTTTTCTAATGAGACCTCCCATTGTCGGCTTAAAATAAGTGCTATTTTGAAAAGGAGCACCTGAGCTGTATATCAAAGTGCCCATGTGTGTCACACACAAAAACGAACACTCCCCTGCACATTAAAGAGCACTTTTTCTGGCAATGGAAATAAGACCCATTCTGTTTCTAAAGCTGTTGTTCACTTTGAATTTTTCCGATATAAAAGCTCTCAGCTGGAGTTTCACCAGCTGTCAGCAGCTGTCATTACACACAGGCCATAATGGGAACCTTCTGCTATCTGTATATTCTGGGTAGTGCTGAAACCTCCTACAGTTACTTCTCAAACTTGCTAGCTTTATGTCCTCACATCTCCCAGTGTTCAGGGAGAGCTCAGATCCTCAGGAACAACAAAGTACCAATATAACCACACTGATTTACCCAGCTGGGCCTTGAAGCAGTATTGCTGAATGTAACTGCTCCATGTGAGCAAATAAGTTTTACTATAATTGTGCTGGCTCTATATAATGAATGTTTCTTAACTTAAGGCCATGATTTCAGCCCCATGACTAGATCAAGAGTTGGGCTGGAAAGAGTCACAGTTAGGATAAGAAAAGGGTTTAGGGTTCCATTTGTCAACGGCTGTGATGTAGCGTTAAAGGTGGACACAGGAGGCTTTACTAAGGTCGTGTTGGGGCCTGTGACAATATGACAGCCCTATATAATTTTAGGTCTCTATTTTACAGAAGTACAAACTGCAGTCAAACCTTGACACCCTTGCCAGATCCAGAACTAAATAAAACTTATCAACCTTGCTTGACTGTGCCCTTTTTCATCACCTAAACCTTAAGCCCAACTCTGTTCCAGTAGATCCAGGCACCTCCAGCCATTCCCTGCTCCCAGTCTGGTTCAAATTCTCAGTCTGAGTGCCAAATTTAATTTGAGGACATATTTTTGTCCCATCCTGAATTATAACCACCCTTGTGATCCAAAAATCAATTTCAGTCAGTCCTAAATTTAATTTTACTGATTCCTGCCAGCCCTGGATCCCAGTGTTATGTAAGGTTGATATAACAGACTGCATCATGTCTGAAAGGGGGTTGATAAACTATTTTAGCATTGGTATTAAAATTACAGTTTTGGGCAGCAAAGACCAAAAGTTTGTGGCTGTCATCAGCAGAAATGTGGCTGTCATCAGCAGAAATCTGGCTGCCATCAACATGGGCCACATGACTAATTTCAGTTCTGGGACTGGAAAAGGCCATTATATTCAACTAGGCTGAAAAGTCTACAAGTGCTGGAGTATCTCCTCTACCAAAACCTGGCTACGGGCCCAGAAATCATGAGTCTATGTTTCTAGCCATGAACATTGAAGGCCTTTTCTGTGGTATTCGGTATGCACACTTATATAAATAAACTTCACAGTAAGACAACCTAGGAATAACATCTAAGAAAATAGTTATTTTTAATAATGATAATATTATTTTTTAAATTACTTAGAAAAATACAATGGTTACAAACAGCTGGGAAACATAAATAAAACTTAATTATTAAATTCATTAAGTGCATTATAACTCAGCCTTTAATTGCATGACAACATAGTGGTTTTGCTTGTGTTACTGAATGCATTGGGTGAATATTCCTCCTCACTATAAGAAGAAATATACCAGGGCTGGGTACTTAATAATGGTATAATTAGTCGAGTTCCTACCTTAGATGTTGAAAAATTTGCAGAATAAATGGGAAAAGTTATTCCAGAAAGGAGAAATAAAAACATCCCTATTAAAAAAATAGAGAATTTGAACATGCAAAACACTGTGGTTACTTATGCTAAAAAAAAAAATTAAAATGTTCCAAATCATTAAACAAAAATTATGGTCACCTGACACTTAATATCTCCAGAGTCTAGCTGCAGGCTGAAGATAACACCACCACCTGGATTCATCACAGCATTTTGAAGATAATTCATTTTAATGTACAAATTCAGATTAATTCAGGTATCATGAAGACAGAAGTACAAGAGTGCCTGCAAAGAAATACATGAATACTGAGCTGGATATATTAAAGAAGTATTTATAAGAAGAACATTGGAAGAAATATTGACAAAGTACACACTCTCATATTATGGGGAAAAACAGCACCTAAGAAAATTCTAAAAAAACACCTTGGTGTCTTTTTGCAGGTATTCTGGTAATAAAAAAAAAACAAAACACAAAACCAAAAAACATCAAACTGTTCCAGGAAATGTATAAAGAACTTAAAAAAAAAAAAATAGATGTCAAAGTTAGCAACTGGTCACTCAAGCTCAACCAGAAAAAAAAAAGCAAAACACCAAATTTGAAAATAAATCAGCGAGACTATCTGCATGCTTAAAATAAGCCGGGCACATTTTTCTGTGCTGAATTTGGACCTGAATGAGGACTCAATGGAAATAACAGAAGCGATTGCACATTTTTACACCATAGTGACATCAGCACATATGCTGATGAAACGCTTCAGTGCCCAGCACTTGTAGCTCGGTGTGCCTCACTTAACCCACTGGCCCAGGTCAATACTCTCAGTCAATCCTGAGCACTCTTGGTCATGAGCCTTTCCAAAGTCATTTTCTTTGCAAAAAGATCACACAGGCTCTTCAGTCATTCACATGAATATGCTTCATCAGTAATACCTAGGAGAACAGGACCAGAAGCTCACCTGTCTCATGTAAATAAGATTTTACTTCACAATAATGCATTCATTGTCCCTGCTCTGGAAATTGGTTGTTGTAAGGACTGATCAATGTGTTCTATATAGTACTGC